>PVJH01048877.1:0-10580 GCA_004026705.1 Nesogale talazaci
GTCTGAGCATATTCTTATTTGGGTGCCTCTATTGGAGACTGCTTGTTTTTCCCTAGCTGCTCTTATGATTTTCTTTTTCTCCTCAAAGTTGGATAGTTTAAGTATTATATGTCTTAGTGAATTCCTATTGGAATTCAGTCTTGTTGGTGTTCTTTTGGCCTCCCAAATGGTTGTCTGATTTTCATTAAGCTGAGAAAGTTTTCTTCTAAGAATTCCCTCTTTTTTTGCTGTTGACATCTTCATTTGTCTCTTTTTCTGGTAGTCCAATTATTCTAATGTTGTTCCTCTTTGTAGCTGCAGACATGATTCTCAATTTTTCTTCAGCTTCTCTGATTATTTTATTTGATTGTCTTTCCCATTTGCTCAAGTCTGCCTGGTTATCCTGTATGATAACTGGTATGATTCTCTGCCTTATTAAGTCAGTGGCAAAGTCTGTGAATTTGCTACTGGTTTTTGTTACCTTATTCCTTAACTCTTGTATTTCCGTTTGGGGTGTGGCCTTTATCCCCTCTATCCTGTCATCTTTTTCCTATATTGCTTCTTTCATATCCTGTGTGACTCTAAGCAGCATTCTGAAGCTTTCTTCCTGTGCAGGTCAATATCTGCCTCTTCTATAAGTGCTGTTACGTTCAGATCATCCTCTGACATTGGATTTTGTTTCTCCTGTTTTCATTTTGAGACAGCTTGCTGTTTGTCTTTCATTTTGGAGGACCTTGGTGCCATTTCGCCAGGGTTCAGAGAGATCTGGGATCTCTCTTTGGGAGGCCAGTATGAATGCTTCTACAATCTTCCCTTAGCCAACTGCCCTGGGAGGTTGAATTTCACCTTTGTCCCACTGGGGTTTCCCTCTCACCCTTGCCTATAGGGAATCTGTTATTTGGAGGACAGGTTAGAGGGTCTTCTCAGTTGTCAGGCTCTGAGGTTAGCCTGCTTTGTGCTCTATTAACTCTCAGGCTTCTGTAGAATCTGATCCTAGCTGTGCAGGCCATAATCTGAAGGAAAGTGCTCACCCATTGTGAGAGCACATAGCTTCAGGGGTGAGTATTGGTCTGCGAGGATGTGAGTTGTTCCCAGCTAGAGGCCATTCAAACAGTTTGGCAGAAGGGAAATAGAGCCCAGCTACATCTAAATGCCCCTTCCTGCCACCCAGAGCACAGAGGGGAGTGCTGGGCATAGCAAGGAAAAGACAGGAAGGGGAGTGCCAGTCTTGGAGGAGGGATCTGCTAATAGGGAGTGGAAGGACCCCGTGCCATTTGGGATATCAAACTGCTGCTACATGAGCCTCTGCTGTGCGCTTGGTGGACCTGGGGCACTGTGGCTAGAGTGTGGCAGCTGTAGGTGGTAGCCACAATGGGGTTTGCAACAGCACAGCCAGCTTGGGCCAGACCATTCCTGAAACAGGTCTGGGTCCATGGAAATGGGTTGGGAGTCAGCTCCTATTTCAAAGATGTACTGTGTGCTGTCACGGGAATTTACCGACAACCTTGGGACACCTACCTAGTGGCCATCTTGCTCTGAGATATTTATTATTAGTTTTATTGGCACTTCATCCACATATCATACAATTTGATTGTTCAACCATATGAAGAAGAGTTGTACAATCATTACCACTATCAATTTTAGAATATTTTCTTTTTTTCTGTACTCACTGTTATTCATGTATTTTTTTCAATTTTTGCAAAAATATACACAGCAAAACATTCACTAATTCAACAACTTGTACAATCATTATTGTTATCCCTCTCCAAATTGCTCCACTACCATTAAAATGAATTCATCGACCCCTAAGCAAAAACTCTTTCTCCATCACTCATGATAACCATAGGTCAATTTTTGTTTCTTTTTTTTTATGTAGTTTTCTTGATATAATATTCATATATTATACACTTCCACAGTTGAATGGCTTCTCAAAGGAGTTTTATATACATCATCATAATCAGCTCTAATACTCGCCCCCTTGCACATCAACTGATTGCTCCCTAATTCCCCACCTCGCAAATAAATCATTGCATCAATTATTGTCTCTGTGTGCTCACTCCTTCTGTGCTTTCTAAACTGGGAGAAATAATAGAAACAATGTTGTATGGCATGAAGTGGATGGTCTCCCCTTCTTTAAGGAGTGACCCTACCTGATGTGAGGTCTCATTCTTTGAGGTGGTTCCAATGAAGTGTATATAAGGGGAGTGATGTATGGTTTGTGGAAAATAGGCAGATATTCCACCCCTTTGTGAATTAGTCCTTAGATTTGACCAATTAGTTTTTCTCCTTATAGTAATGGGTTCATACAATAATTGTCCTTTTCCAAATAACTAACTTCACTCGGCATAATTGTTTCCAGGTCCTTCCATATCATGTGGCATTTCATGGCTGTTTTTTAGGGATGCATAGTATCTCATTGTGTATATATACCATAGTTTCTTTATCCGTTCTTCCCTTGTTGACCTTTTGGTTTGCTTCCAGTTTTATTGTGAAGTTTCTATGAACATGGGACCATATACTACCTCTTGAAATGACAGAGTGCTGACTTGTTCTTTTTAGTAGAGTGAATCTATGTACTCTTTCCATCATTTTTTAATGCTTTGCCTTGTGGTTATGCATTCGACTGTGAACCACAGGTCTGAAGTTTGAAACTTTCAGCTGCTCCATTGGAGAAAGACAGGGTTATAGACTCCTGTAAAGAGGTTCAAGCTAGGAAACTCACAGGGGCAGTTCTACCTTGTTCTGTGAGTCAGCATCTACACAATGGCAGTGAGTTTCATTTTGTATTAGTTTCATCAGTCAATATTCTGCTCATGGAATCCTTCACTATGGAAACTTGAGGCTTGGATTTTTTTCTTCAGTTATTTCAGTTTAAGATATGCTGAGTGTGCTCTTCTTTCTTGGCTTTCTAATTCCTGGTTGAATTAGTCCGGGTAGACTAGAGGAACAAATTTCAGAGTCATGCATACAGGTATAAGGAAAGGGTTTATATACAAAAGAAATGTGACCCCAAGAAGGCATCCCAATCTAGTCCAGGGCAAAGTCATAAGTCGAATAATAACCCATAGGCTCGGAATCAGTCTATAAAGTCTGCTTCTGACTCATGAAGTCACAGGTCAGTGGGTGCAGAATTCTGGCACTGGCAGGGGTCTCCCCATGGCTCCTCGCTTCCAGGGCTCAGGTCCATCAACAGCATGCCAGTCCAGCCTCAGAGGTCTGTCTTCATCAGGGCAAAGCCATGTGGTCTCTCCACCGGCTACTCCAGCCTCCCAGCCGCCGCCATTCTGTGTTGCCTCTGGTTAATCATCTCTCAAACTAACTCCCAACCACTAGGGAAGATAGCGTCTCATCTTCACGAGGGAAATACCACGAGATTTCCCAGGAGTCTCAGGTGAAAGCCATGCCCACATAGAGGCCTCATCGGCTACTCAATGGCTATCTCATGATTAACAGGCCAGACTCCACCCCTATATTTCAATCATAAAATTAACATAAGCACATGACTGCCACACTGGTCTTCTCACATTTCATTATTATGGTCTACTTTGTCTTTCAAGCTGTCCACAGTGCAGTGAATCATTTAATATGATTCTTCTATCCATAGTCTCTGTAACTCTTGCTAAACAATCTTTCTGTCATAGATCTCAGTAAAAAGGTGGGGGAAGATAGTGATTGAATGATGTGTCAGCTGTGAGAGACAGTTAATAGGGTTAATTGTCATACTACTGAGTATAAAATAAACCACTGTAGAAGAAGGAAGAGGGAAATGTTACTACCAGCAAGGTTACAGAGCTAGGAGTGAAGCAGTTTTTGGACCACAACATCTCTGCACACTGACGGCCTTGATTCAGGAGACAGCTTTGACACCAGAGAGAAGCAGCGGTGAAGGCAGGAGCCAGAGCATGAAACAGAGTGGTGGACTTCCCAGCCCACAGAGCAAGGAAAGCTGAGTGCTTTGGGACTAGAGGCTAGCTTTTTGAGTGGGTGTCTTTGGACACTTCACTGGGGAAGCTAAATCTGCTGGCCCACAGCGCTGGAGCTGAGTGCCTTTGGGCATTGATCAGCAACCCTGAAAGAGCTTTGTAACATTGCTCAAGTATGGCAGAGGCCAGATTAGGAGGCCAAGTGCCAGAGAGAAGTCTGCCTGAGGGCACAACAGAGAACCAACTATCATGACTGCGCAATTGTATCCTGAACATTTCTTACATGAACTGATACCTGCTGTGAATTATCTTTTTTGAGTTGTTCTCCATCAGTAAATGAAGGTCCTAAAAACTTTGCTCCATTCACTTCTTTAAAGTGAACTCCATTTTAAAGAGGTTTTTCCTCAGTTGTTTTTTCTGAACACCTTCCAACCTAAGGAGCTTATCTTTTGGTACTCGGTCTGACAAAGTTTCACTATTGTTCATAAGGTCTTTCATGGCAAATTCCTCAAAACTGGACAGTCTATTAGTTTTTTGTAGTCTGTCACCTTCCATGACCGTGCTGGTATTTGAAATACTGATGATGCAGCGTCTAGCATCACAGCATCATGCAAGTCACCACAGTTCAACAAATTGACAAGCAACTGGTGGTGACTTAGTTTATAGAGTACAACATAGATGAAGTTTTGATTATTGACATTCTGAATAAGAAGGAGTTTATACAGTGTTTTTATCTGGATTGACATGTCTGGAGAGGTTGAGACTCAAGTACATAAACTAGAAAAGGAAGTCACCTAGGTTTAAGCAGACAAAACCTGACTCCAGGTCTGTATTCTTACTTATTTGATTTTAGCTAGTTTAGATCTTGGGGACTTTGACCTTGAAGTGCACTCCAAATAGGAAGTATTGTTCTTATGAAGATATTTATAGTTTTCCTGGAGCCCTGGTGGCTAATGAATTACAAGGTGGACTGCTAACCATCTGCTGTTCCAGAGAAGAAAGATAAAGTGTTCTACTTTTGTAAAGAGTTTGAATCTCAGAAACCCCCGGGTGGAAGTTCTACCCTGTCCTGTGGGATTGCTGTGCGTTAGACTGGACTCAATGGCAATGAGTTTTGAGCTTGGTTTGCTGTATCCTCTCCAAAGTCTGGAAAATATGTTCATAGCTACTAAGACATCATCAAATGGTCTTGTTGAGTTTGAAACAACAAAGCAAAATTAAGCAAGGTTGCACTCCAAGAACATCACCATGGCTCTTCTTTTAAATTTTATCACACCTCTCAATAAGCTATGTTTCCAGGAGAGAAATTGATAACACAACTAAACTAGGTGCAAAATGAAGCCAATTGTGCTGATTCACCTGACAGCAAACCAAAGTTAAATTTGCATTTTAACTACCTCCCTTTCCCAAGAACCAAAGTCCAAAGAAATCAACTGATTCCTCTAGTAAAGGAAACACATGCTAGCCAATCAGGACTGCCTGCCATTACAAAAAGTTTTGCTTTGTTTTGTTTTTAATTTCAGACCAGATGTTACCTGGTCATGAACTCTAAAATAAAGCTTAGTTAATATACAGATTTAATATTGCAAAAAATGTATTTTTAACAGGGTTAAGGCCCCAGCCATGCATGCAAGGGGGATTCAAACAGTTTATGGAAAATGGAATGAAAATATAATGTTCTTGTTGCTTTCCCTCATGATCTTTTTGTAGCCTTCATATTCATGGACTCTCAAAGAGTAGGTATACCGTAGAGCCCAGTGGTTTTGCTTCCTGGTATGGCACATCCCTGAAGACAATGGAGAACAATGGAAACCTCATGTGGGATTTCTCTCAGACTTGACTTGACACTTTGATGTTCGTTAGGCTGAGGACTTTTTCACCTGGACTTACAGGCCCCTTGGACTGAACTATGCAAGTAGTAAAAACATCACCAGAGGTGCCTAATCATTTAACCAGAGAGAAATAACACTACTTACTCCCTGCAAATCTTCCCACCTGCAGATGTTTTGCTCCAGCTACAGCCCATGAATTGTTGCCAGCTAGATCCAGAGCATACGCCAAAACTGGCCTCTGACTGAGAAACTCATGCCATGGAAACAAGATTCACTGAAACACCATCATTCCTATGATATAGGGAATTTGAGAAAAGGAGGAATCCACAGGGCACTTCTGTGCCAAGCCATAACCCTTCCCCTCTTATAAATAATGCAGATCATCTCCCAAGCTCCTGCATACACACATCTTCCCCTTTCTCATAAAAACTCGTCAGCTTCTTTGTTCAGGTGAGAGTGCTCTGTTCTGCAAATTATCTTCCTATCGTCTTACTTGCTAACAAGTAAATAAAACTATGCTTTCTTGACACTCCACGTGGCTTTACTTCTTAATTAAAATACAGAGCAGGAACCTATTGAGTTTAGTAACAATGTCTCTTTGTTCCTTTCTGTTTACAACAAATGGGTAACTTGAGAAATTAGGTAATCTCTGAATTTTATGAGTCATTCTACCAAATTATCAAACCCAGCTTGGGGGTGTGAGGTGGGGCTATGAAAACCAACAAAGTTGGATATTTGCCTGTTTTAATATCAGTAGGTTAGAAAGAAAAGAGTCCTAACTCTTGAGGTTCCAACTTTGAGTGACTGGTGGACTCAATATTGTTGTGCAAGTGTTAATCTTATAAATACATGACTCTAGGTATTAAGGCAAGGAAGAGCAAATGCCCTGGGGGTGGCTGGTGTCAAAGACTGAGAAGTAGAAAAGTGGGGATAGGAACTATCTTCACATTTTGGGGATCCATATCAACTTTTATTTATGTACTTATAAATTCTCATTTTTAACTTTTACAACAACCATATTATTAGGTCAATGTTATTATCAGCTTTAGTTGACTATTGAGAAAACTGACTCTCAAGAAATAACTTTCCTAATAGGTAAAGTCATGATTTGACGCCAAATTTTCTGTCTTTAAAGTCTGGGATGTTTTGTTGTATTTTATTTTGGTAAACCATAGCAAAACATTTTAAGCATTTTAAGTTTGCAATCCAGCAGCATTAATTCTTTTCACTATGTTGTGCACCACTCTCTATTTCCAAATATGTTACATTATCCCAAACAGAATATCTAGTACCTCTTAATCAATAACTCCATTCTCACATCCTTATATTCCCTGATAACCACTAGTAAACCTTTGCTTCTATGCATTTGCCTAGTGTGGATGTGTCATATCAGTGAGATCATGAAATATTTATTTGTTATTTAATGTAGTATAATTTTTCAAGGTTTATCCAGTCTTTTGTGTTACATGTGGAAGTGGAGCCATATGATTGCTCTATGCTTAGTTTTTGAGAAATTACCTAGCATTTTCCTCAACAGCTGAACCATTGTAAATCCATACCAGCAACAGTTCCATTATCTCTGTTTCTGATAATGGTCCTTCTAACTGTGGCATTGTCATGTAAGCACTGAATTGCTAACCGAAGTTTGGGGATTCAAGACCCCATCTCCTCTGAGGGTGAAAGTTGAAGCTATCTATTCTGTTAAGGATTTGTCTCAAAAGCCCTTATATGGGGCAATTATGAGTCAGAATCAAATAGATGGAAGTGAGAATTTTCTTTTTTTAAATCCCTGTACATCAAAGTAGATCAATGGAATAAGCACCTGCCTACTCCAAGCTGAAAGGCTGTCTGTTCAAACCCACCCTCGGACACTTTGGAAGAAAAGCCTTGTGATCTGCTTCCAAATGGTCACAACTGAAAACCTGATGGAAGGCAGTTGTACTCTGCCATGCGGTCGCCATATCGGAATATGGCAATGAAGTTTTTTATTTATTTGCTTGAATTAGTGTGAAGACATATCTCACTGTGGTTTTGATTTGCATTTCTTTAATGGCTAATAACATTGATCACATTTTCTTGTGTTTCTTGATCATTTGTTCATCGTTCCCCCCACCCCGAGAAATGTCTACTTAAGTTATCACTCATTTAAAGTAATTTTTTTGCTTTTAAGTTGTTTTTTATTCTGTATCTTAAGCCTGTATCAGATATATGGAATTGTAGATTATTTGGTGTCCAAAGGGAGAAGAAAACCAAAATTAAAATATAATACATGGGCACATTTGGTAAGTCTTAAACAGGACAAAGACAAATAACGCAGATGAAGAAGCTAATAATAATGACATGGAGGACAAAGGAAATTGACACAACATCATGATTAACAACGAATGAATTATCACAACAATTGCAGGTGGGGCTCCAGAAGCTAGAAAGGGACCATGAATGGGTTATGTACATTGTTGTAGCTAGAAAATCTGATACATTTGGTTCAGAGTCCTTTGAGCAAGGTAGTTGGAGTATAATTCATATCTACGCGTTCTGGTACCCCATGTCCAACAAGGGGGCACGCAGGGTAGTGCTTGAGCTCTTCACTGCCCCTCGTTGCGTTGGCTAGGGGTTAAAGTGACCACATTTTAAGCAGGACACCATTGACTGGGAGGTGGGGGTTGAGGGGGGTTCTTGATTAAAAATTTGGTCTATGTGGAGCAACAAAAATTTTCATAGAATGCAAAAATATTATTGCAATATATTTATTTTAATTTTAAAACACTGTGGGACGTTATTAAATTGTTTTAAAAAAGTGGGACATCTGGTCACTTTACTAGGGGTGTGACAACAATCTCAACAACTCTTACCTGAGGGGAAAATTTTTCACATTGCCAGACCATGGACAGAAAGAACTCAGAAAGCTCAAACACATTGCCAATGAATTGGATCCCACTCATAGCAGCATCTAGTACAGAGTAGGACTGACCCTTGGGTTTTCTAAAATGTTACATTTTCTTTCTCCCCAGGAGCACCTGGCAGTTTTCAATCAATGACCTTTTAGTTAGCAGTTCAATATGCAGCTTGTTATGCCACCAGGACTCCAGAAAGCACCGTGGGAGCTAAATCTATGCCAACAGAAACTCAAAAAAAAAAAAAAAAGGGTGGTGGTGGAGGATTTATTACTCCTATTGTAAGCCATAGCCTGTGGAAAAGCCAGTGCCCAGAAGGTAAGCTTTAAGGCCTTACAATATACTATGAGAAATCTTTTTTGAAAGGAGATAGGACAGAAATCTTTTCCATAGTGTAAGGATACTGTTTTCCTTTCTTGGTTTCTAGTCTCTTATACTTTGTCCTGAAGTAAGTTGCTCAAATGTGTTTTATTGGGTTTTTTTTGTTTGCCTGGTTGTTTGTTGTTGTTGTTTTGTTTTGTTTTTTACCCTAGCAGAATGTAGCTGTTAGACTACCAAGAACATCCTGCCTGCAAAGATGGGGAATAATCTCTTCTGAAGCATTTAGGAGTGAGTCCTGCATTCAGTAGTCTCTGAATATACACAAGTCTCATTAGTGGGCACCATATTCTGCCGAGTTCTAAATGAATTTTACATTTACTTAGTTATCACGTGATCTCATAATTATCACCTACTCTCACAGCAGTTTGAGGCTGGCAGGTGATCATCCCCACAGTCCAGATGAGGTAACTAGGAAGAAACCAGTTCTTTGGTGGATTGGTCAGAATGGATTTTGAGCTCTCACTTGGAAGCATAAAGCCTGATCTGAGAGAAACTCGTTCTTAGGATGTGACTCTGCTGGATTCTGACCCTACTGGTGAAAGGATCAGGCAAGATGACATCAAGAGGAAAGTATGGTGGTGGTGGAATGTGATAGTGCTCAAATATGGGGAAGAATGTATAAAGCATGGTATCAGCTGCTCTGGGAGAGAAAGATGAGGCTCCCTGCTGCCCTGCGTCTCAGAGGTGCAAAGGAGCAGCTCCGCTCTCTCTGCAGGGCCAGTCTGAGTACAAATGGGCTCTATGGCAGTAGATAGTATGAGAGAGCGAAAGAAAACACCCTGAATTTTGCCAGTCTTTCAGAGCTGGAGATCGGAGACATGGATTGATTAGTTTAACATGTGTCAGAGAACAGCCTTGTGAGCTGTTTAAGCCCTCCCTCTTCTCCATTTCCCCTTTCTCCTCTTTGCGTCACCTTCTGTAAATCAAAAATCTTCATGTGCATAATTTAAAGAGACAAGGATCTTTGGGGGGCTTGATGGGAAACACAATAGCTTCCTTGTCCCCCATTCTTGCTCCTCTGGAAGAATTACTTGTATTCATTTCCCTTGATTCTTTTCTTTCATGTTACTAAATGCTGTGAGTTGCCATTGAGTAAGCTCCACATAGAGCTGAAAGAAAGGTTGCCTAGTTCTCTGCTGTCTTCATTGTTGGTGTGATGGAGTTTATTGCTGTGTGTTTTTATTGCCTTTCACCATAAGGGACTCATCGCCCTGCACAGTATTGGGTTTTTCTGCTATGATCTGCAAGGGTTTCATCGGATAATTCTTTAAAGAAACCACCAGGCCTTTTTCAGATAGAAGGGTAGGAGTTGAGAAGCTCCACTGACACCTGAAGGAACTTGAAATGTTGGTGGCCCAGCTGCCAGCATTACAACATGCGAGCACGTGAACAGTACCACAAAGTAACAGATGGACAGTGACTTTTGCTAAATGGCAAGCTTATATTGCTATCTCTTTTCGGTGTTGGGGATTTTAAGTTTTTCCTTAATTGAGGAATTTCTTATTTCTCATTATGGAAGAAGAGAATTTAACTACCTCTCATCTTGTCTTCTGCTTTCTCCACAATGGACG
>PVJH01048878.1:0-10499 GCA_004026705.1 Nesogale talazaci
CATCTGAACCAAGAAGCTGGTATAAATATTTAGTAGCTAAGTAAAAAAATAAACTTACAAGAGTACATATTGTAGTTGTCTTGCCTGTTCCAGGCATACCCACCATAAGTGTATAGTCTTTTGAAAGAAGTACCTTTTTCATTGCTTGCCTCTGAGGTTTATTCAAACCTACATTAAAATTTTAACAGAAACAAACAAACCATGTTAAATTTCAATAGGTAAATTGACTATAAAGAAAGTAGTTTCTATACAAGTCTATTATTGAATAGATCTTTACAAAGTGAGAAAATGTTACGATGACCAAAAAGCGGTTTCAGAAAGTTCATCTAAAAATCATGTGATGTTTTAATTCCATTTCTCCTAAACTTTTTTAAAAATCCTTTTATTGTGGGCTAGTCCAACTCTTATCACAATCCATACATACATCTATTACATTAAGCACATTTGTACATTTGTTGGCATCATCATTCTCAAAACAATTGCATTTTACTTGAACTCTTGGTAGCAGCTCTTCTTTTTATCCCTCCACGCCCCCACCATCCTTCCCTCATGAACCCTTGATAATTTATAAATTATTATTATTTTTTCATGTCTTACACTGCTCGATGTCTTCCTTCATCCCATTTTTCTGTTGTCTATCCCCCAGGGAGGGAATTATATGTAAATCATTATGATCGGTTCTTCCTTTCTCCATCTTCCCCTTCCCCTCCTGGTATCTCTACTTTCATTATTGGTCGCAAGGGGTTTATCTGTCCTGGATTCCCTGTGCTTCCAGGTCTGATCTGTACCAGTGCACATCTTCTGGTGTAGCCGGAAATGAAGATCACAACATGTGTACAAATATGCTTGATACAAATGATGTATGGAATGTTATAAGAGCTATAAGAGTCCCCAATAAAATCATTGAAAAAAAAAAAAGAATCAGAAGGGGAAAAAAAAAGAACTAAAGGAAAGTTATAACTTCACAAACTTTTTGATGTTTCTAATGAATTACTAAAATACTAGGCAGCAATATAATTTAAATTATATATAGAGTCAAGAAAAAGTCATGGAAGCAGAAATACTAATAAATGCAGACCTTTTAGAATAGAGGCAACTGTATCCTTTGCATCATGTGGGAGAACAGAACTGAGGTAGGCTGTAAACTGAGGTTCACGAAAGTCAATGATTAAGTCCCGAAGTTTTTTGCTAGAAAGAGAGAGACTTTTAGTAATAGTGTTAAAAATCAGGGAGCAATTAAAATCCTTTCATTATTACATACCTGATATAAGTGTTTTCCATCAATCTAGAAAGATTTCCCAGTGGAGTAATTGTATCACAATTCTTTTCTTCTTGGTCTAATCTGAACAAAGTTGATTCTGGAAGTGTCGACAAGTTCCTAAAACAGCAAAACAGATGTACATGAATGCTTTTTATTGAACGATATCAGGTGATCCGTAGAAGAAACATGCTGTCATTTGCTGAACACATTTATTCTATGCTCTTCACGCAATGCCTCACCAGGTTCTTTCAAAAAGCCGACCTGAACCACCTAAAGTTAGCCTGAATGACACATTTTTTTGTGTTCCCATTAATTAATACCTTATAATAGATTTGCCCACAAGACTATAAACTCTTCCTTAAGGGCTTTCACAGAACCTAGGGCACTAAATAAACATCGAAAAGGATTCCAGTTATACCTACTAGATGACAGGACTGTTGTGGCTTATACACCAGAGACTATATACAAAACCAAGACTAGGGTTGGCTATGTCTCAAGGATTCGTGGCTGATATGAGAATAACCGTGGACATTTCAATGATGGTCACCCAGAAGTCACCAAGGCCCAATGGCTGAGGTCCATCCTTTCAGAAAGGGGAGGCATGTCTACCCCTAACTGCAAGCAAGGCTGGGAAACAGAACCCCCTGGATATGCAAATATAGATATTGATCTCTGCCACAGATTTTCACGTCTACTACACTAATGACGTTGCCTTAGGGTTGCACTACTCTCAAGGTGAGCAGTTCAAAACCACCAGGTTCTCCACAGGAGAGAGCAAGGTTTTCTGCTCCTATTAAGAATTACAATCTGGGGCTGAGCCCCGGTAGCGTAGTGGTTGTGCGCGGGACTGCGGCGCACTGGGATGGAGGTTTGATTCCAGCTCCACGGAGCAAAGGCTGGGCCTCCTACTCCCACCACCTGAGGGCAGTGATGCCAAAAAAAAAAAAAAAAAAGAATTACAATCTGGGAGACCCACAGGGGCAGTTCTGCACTAAACGGTCACTATGAGTTGGAATAGACTTGATAACAATAAGTTTGTTCTTTCTTTTTTTTTGGTATTCCAAAATTTACTTAATATTTCTTTAAGCCTGCTCACATTTTTTGTTACTACGTATACTTTCTATTACACAACTAAGAACAGAAAAGTAATTTTCTTGAGAGAGAGAAAGAGAGAACAGAATGGTCAGTGCCAATGGTCAGTGCCAGAAGTCCTAAGGAGAAAAAGTCTTAAAGGTAACATAAGACATCTTTGCTGTCTACCAAGAGATTATGACCACATAAGCAGTTTAGTATATATTAAGGAATTTAGCACTCTGTCAACTTCTCAACATAGTAAATATATGGAATTACCATATGGCCCAGTAATTCCATTTCCAAACAAACTTACATAAAAATTTGTGCACGTTTGTCTGTTCAGAGCAACATTATTCATAACAGCTAAAATGTAGAAACTACTTGAATATCAATCAACTGGTAAGCAGATAAGTAAAATGTGATATCCCCATAGAATACATTCTCTATTTAGCAGTAGAAATAAGTGAAATATTGATCCATGCCTGCAGCAAGACTAATGGGATGAACCTTGAAAACATTAAGTAAAGTAATCCAAACACAAAGTTAATAATTACATTATTACATATAGAGGGAATACCCAAAATAAGTAAAGTCATAGAGACAATAGATTAGTGGTTGTCTAAGCTCGGGGAAATAGAAGGAAATGGGAACAGGAGAGCTACTAAGGAATATAGGGCTTCCTTACGCCTATAAGGGGTAATAAGAATTCATTGTAGTGACAACACAACGTTGTGCACATACTAAAACCCACTGAACCGTATACTTTAAATGGCTACAATAGTTGGTTTGTAAACTAGAGATCAATACTGCTATTATGAAAAAAGAAGTAGGGCTGAGCCCAGGTGGCGTAGTGGCTGTGCACGGGACTGCGGCCCACTGGGTTGGAGGTTCAAATCCAGCAGCAAGGCTGGGCCTCCTACTTTCACCACCAGAGGGCAGTGATGCCCCAAAAACCAAAAAAAAAGAAAAAAGTAAATGTTTTATTACCTGTCTAGTAAGCAGGTGACTGTTGTCATGTTAATCTTCTTGACAAATCCTTTAGACACAGCAAAGAGCGTTCTGTCTTCTCCACTTATGACAATTCTGTCACCTGCCATTAGATTTGTGATGGGCATGGCACCATTTTTACGTTGCAAAGTATGTAAATATTGCCCATCACAAACTGTCTTTACATGTTCTGTTCTAACCAGGCCTCCAATGCAGTTGCCACTCTTCTCCCTGGGAAAGAGAAAAGCTTTCATTTATATTGGATATTATATTTGCACTCTTCCACAACTTACTTTATCATCTATTACTTAAAATGAATCATTTCCCACAAGCTACATAAAAATTTAGAAATGCTATAAATGAGGGTGAAGGGGGTGGGGGAAAGGAGCTGATTCCAAGGGCTCAAGTACAAATAAATTGTTTTGAAAATGTTGACAGTAGCATATGTATAAGTGTGCTTAATACCATTGAATGGATTGTAAGAAGATTTGTAAGAGCTCCCCACCCCCCAATGATTTTTTGTTTGTTTGGGGGGTTTTGATTAATTTTTTTAAGTATCTAATGAGAAAATGAATTGAATACTGTGGCTCAAATTGGTCCATCTGTGGACCTTATCTCACTGATTCTCATTAAACAGTGTTCACATTTCTTGGCCTCATCACAAGCTCCACTCCTGGGCAGTCATTCCTGCCAACCTGCCCACACACACAAACATGAGTCAAAGGCAGGAGTGCCTCTAAAGAAAGAAGAAACGCTAAGTGAAAACAATCTCTCAGGAAGAGACTTCTAGATAAGCAGTCGGGAAGAACTCTCTCACTGCAGCCTCACAGGCATGGGTCTCTGAGCACGGTGCTTACTGGCACTGTAATTCTTCCATGATGCCCCAACCTCCCATGCTGGTACATGCAACATTAAAAAAGATAAACCAAAAGCATTGGTTCCTGGAAATATCCTAATAGCATCATTGTATTTGAGTGTCTATTTTGTGGGACATTTAACTCTTGGTTGGCAACCTTTTTCTTCCCTTTTTAATCATTTTATTGAGTGCTCTTACAGCTCATCGCAATCCATACTTACATCCACATTGTGTCACGCACATTTGTACATGTTGCCATCATTTTCAAAACATTTTCTTTCTACTTGAGCACCTGATTATCAGTTCATTTTTCACCTTCTCCCCCTCCCTCCTTCATGAACTCTTGATAATTTGGTTTTTTTTCATGTCTTACACCACGCATCGTCTCCATTGATCCACTTCTCCTTTGTTCGTCCCCTGGGAGGAGGGTATATGTCAATCGTTGGGATTAGTTCCCCCTCTCTTCCTCACCTTCCCCTCCTGGTAGCACTACTCTCATTATTGCCCTGAGGGGTTTATCTGTCCTGGATTCCCTGTGTTTCCAGCTCTGATCTGTACCAGTGAACGTGCTCTGGCTTTGCTGGATCTGTAAGGTAGAAGTGGAGCCATGATGGTGGGGGAGAGGAAGCATTAAAGAACTAGAGGAAAGTTGTCTGTTTTGTCGGTGCTACACTGCACCCTGACTGGCTCCTCTTACTGTGATCCTTCTATGAGGGGGTGGCCAACTGCCATCAAATGGGCTTAGGGTCTCCACCCCGCCCTCCCCCTCATTCACACTGATAGGATTTTTTGTTCTGGGTTTTTTTCTTCTTTCTAGGTTATAAACATCTAGGTTATATACCTTTTTGCCTACATGGTCTTTGCTGAGAAATCTGAGCTTAGTCTTCATTGATCTCCCTGTACAGACGTTTCATTTTTTCCAAATTGCTCCCAGGATTCTTTATATTTGGTTTTAAAGTTTGACCATCTGCCCTGGCAATATTCTTTTGGGATCTATTATATTTGATGCTTGTTGAACTTTGTAGTTGCTTATTTCTCATTTTCCACATTAGAGAACTTTTCTTGCCATATACACTTAAAATTTTCTTCAAGTCTTCTGGAATTCTGAGCATATGTAAGTTACTCCAAATAGAGGTACACAATACCCACATAAGTCTTTGGCTTACTTCACTTTTTTCCCGAGGGTTCCCAGATTGACATCAAGGGATTTGTCCTCTACTTTATTGATTCAAATTTCCTCTGATTCAATTATATTTTGTTCTTCCAGTATGTTATCTTTATCTGAAATTTCAGGATCAATCATCTGAATTTCTAGTTGCTTTTGTATAGATCCTAACTGTCTATGAATGTTGTCATTTTTGTACATTTTTGTACTTTGGAAAATTCTTCTAAAACTTTGTCTGTGTTTTCCTTGATCTCTTAACCCACCATTGCCACTGAATCAATTTTGACTCACTGCAACCCTGTACAGGGTTTCCAAGACTGTAAGTCTCTACCAGATAGTCTCAACTTTCTCCTAAGAAGCAGCTGGTGGATTTGAACCACCGACCTTGTGATTAGCAATCTAGCACTAAAACGACAGTGCCACCAGGGCTCCATCTTTTGATCTCTTGGAAGACCTAAATATGTTTTGAATTCCTTATTGGGTAGTTCTAGTACCATCTCTTCCTCAGAGAGGTTTCCTGATGATTTTCATTATTACTTGCTAGAGTCATCTCATCCAGCTTCTTCTGCAGGTGATTTGACATCACCTATTGTTTCTGAGTATAACTTATTAATTCTATGAGGGGGCTTCAAAAAATTCATGAAAAACACATTTATATAAAATAGAATTTTCTCTGTGCGCGGGACTGTGGCCCACTGGGACGGACGTTCAATTCCAGTAGTGGGGCTGGGCCTCCTACTCCCACCACCAGAGAGCAGTGATGCCCAAAAAAAAAAAAAAAAAAATAGAATTTTTTCACAAACCTTTTGAAGCACTTTGCTTTAGTACATGTTGATTTTTCCTTATGCTTCAGTGTATCCAGGCAGGAGGGACAGGCATGTTACTCAGGTGCACTCATCACCTGTCTCTTGAAGGTAGGGTAGCAACTGGGTGTGTGACTTCCCATCTCTGCCTGGGGCCGGTTTGGTGGCACTGGTGTCTGTTGTGTTCTTAGTCCAATGGCACAGCAGCAGCAGTGGCACGCATGGAGTGGGCAGGACAGCAGGTGTGGGGGTGTAGCTGCTGCCTCCACTAGATGAGAAGAGTGGTAGCAGATATGTGCAGGGTCACACTATCACCCCTTCTCGTACTTGGGGGTTGGAGTGAGTAGCAAGCAGTGTGTGGGCGGTTGCACACTCCCCCTTCTCATTAGTAATGGAAGGGGCAAGCTATGGTGGGCTAAGGGGGAGAGAGAAGCTGACAAGTAGCCACGAGGGTCCTCCAAGGTGGCTACCTCTCACCAAACAGAGAAAAGGTGAAGGGAGGGCTAATGGTCCAGAGGGCAAAGGTGCAGGGTGACAAGTCAAGAGCTAGGCCTTCCACCACTCAGTGCGGGGAAGGATGGGTGTCAGGGCTGGTGCAGGGAAGAAGAGGTTTATACCTTAGTACCTCGAATTCAAGACGACAGAGATGGGGGAGGTATTGCTTTGCTACTCACCAGGAGGGGGAGATGCTTCGCTGACAGTGGACAAGGGTGCCTGGGCTTCCTGTTGGCTGCAGCCAGCAATCAGGCCCTATTTTGCGCTGGGTGTGTCTACACAATGACTTATGACCTGCTGAGAATCCAGAGAAGTTGCCCTTTGTGTTCCTCACCTGAACTTGTTGCTGTCTTTGTTTCAAGAAAGCCAAGCTAAGGCAGCTACTGGCAAGGCTCCTCCACTCCATCTCTTCTTCACTCCTCTCGGTCAGTTTCATCTTCCAATAAATGTCTGCTCTAGTTTCTAATCCTTCATTTGATGTTCAGTGCCCACAATTGTCTTCTGTATGTTTCACTTCTTGGGTCTGGATAGTATAGTAAGGGGCAGCAGGATGTGTCTGACTAAGCAGACATCTGAGATAATTTTTAAATCTTAAATCAAATATAACTCCTGAAGTCTTCCTAAAATTGAACAAATGTTTAACTCAACTAATAAAAAAGATCTTCCTTGAGCATTATACTTTTTTCACATGCAAAACTGTTTTTATTCCAGATTGAACAAAATTTAAAGTCCAAAAGAGTACTGCCCATAAGATCCAATGTCATGATCTTGTATAATTCTTGTTGCTTAAGAGCTGCAGCTAACTCCAAGTGATCTTAAATTTGTCAGTTAGTTTGGCACTTACTGACAATTATGAAGTTATACGAACAAAAGATTACAATGAGTTAATACTTGACAAGATTTCTCACATCTGAGAACACCTGAATAATAAAGCCCAGTACAGCACTCTTTAGACAAAGAAACCATGTTCTCCACATGAACTGGAGTTCTGTGAGGTTCGAATGGAAGGAAAGAACTCTGGGTAAAATACATTGTCGCCAGCAGGTAGAAGCTGAAATCCACTCAGAGATTCTCATTCTGCGCCCGCCTGCCCCATTCCACTGACAGTTTTCTGAGTCTACCAGGTTAAGCCTCACACGGCCTGCACAGCTTTGGCTTTGTTTCTCCCTCTTCTTTTTCTCCCTGCACTTTGCCTGCAGCTTTTTCCTCTGCTCGGGTCCACCCACACCGGGCATTGTCCATGCTGGTTGAGAAGGCTCTTCTCATTCCTCTTAGTCTCAGTCTCCATTTTCATGTGATCTTCACCCTTTTCTTCATTCTCCTCACACTGCGTTTCCTCTTGGCAATGTCTGGGCACTACAACACTCGCTAGCTCTGGAGTATCTTTCATAAAAGCATCGCCGTCTACTTTGAGAATGTTTTTGAGTCTGTTGAGCTCCCTTGGGGTAGGAAGTCTTTTTACTCTTTCAGCAGGCATTTTCCTTTGCCACCCTAAGTTTTTAGCCATGTTTTACCTGGGTAAGTGCTCTGACCTCACGTGCAGCATGCAGACCACGCAGACTGGAAGTCACATTATACTCTAAAGAACTATCTATTTGTGACTAAATTCACACAAAAAATCCTCAAAAGATTAGATAGGAACCATCAGGCTACTGAGTTTATGTTAATAATGGAAGAACAACTCAGAAGGGAGTGAGAATGTTTACACTTCTTTAAGACTGTACGACAAGTGGCATGTGAAAAAACTGGTGAATTTACATATATTCTGTGGCAGTCACCTAATCTGCTTTCAACTTGAGGATTAAGAGTGCAGCTCCTCGTTTCCCCTCCCTGTCCCGCTTCCCCTCTCAGGACCTCTTGACAATAATAAATTGTTGTTCATAGCAATAAAATAAATAGATTACTCACTTTAATTTATATAATAAAATTATTGATGTTAATAAAATTAATAACAATAAATTATTGCTATTTTCATTTCTTACACTGACCGCTGTCTTCCTCCATGGGTTCTGTTGCTCTTTCCTCTGGGAGTGTATGCTTGATATCCTATCTAGCGTCTAGCCTGTCATTCTGGAGAGAACCACTGAGACCTCTGTGTGGGCATGGCTTTCTGAAAATTCTGGGAAATGTGATAATTCCTTCTTGGAGGCAGACACTCTCTCAGTTCTCCCCTATGGAGACCCTCTACTGACAAGACACAAGGCAGACTCCCTATGAGACATCCTGGAGGAGAAGCCACATGGACCTACCCTGATGGAACCAGCAGACCTCTGAAGCTGGTAAAGGCACCGACCTCTGCCAGTCCTGAGATGCCACTGAATCCAAAGAGTTTCTAAGCACTGGCCTATGACTGTCCTGCATTTGACGTCATTGCTTGAACCTTGTGAATCTGAAGAGGACTTTAGAGATTGGTATCAGACTTATGGACTTGATTTGGACTGGGCTGTTTTCTTAATGTACAATTACCCTTTATATAAAACTTTTTCTTATATACATATGTGTGTTTATTAATTTGTTTCTACCCAGACTAACTCCTATTCTTTTGTTCTGTTTTTTAAAGATCATTTGATTGGGGGCTCTTACAACTCTTATAACAATCCACACATCAATTGTATCAAGCATATCTGTATATAAGTTACCATTATTATTTTCTAAATGCTTCTTATTTGGTATCAGCTCCTCGTTTTTCCCCTCCCTGTCCCGCTTCCCCTCTCAGGACCTCTTGATAATAATAAACTGTTGTTCATAGTAATAAAATAAATAGATTACTCACTTTAATTTATATAATAAAATTATTGATGTTAATAAAATTAATAACAATAAATTATTGCTATTTTCATTTCTTACACTGACCACTATCTTCCTTCCTCCATGGTTTCTGTTGCTCTTTCCCCTGGGAGTAGGGGGTGAATTTATATATTTTTGCTATGTATTTCCATCAACAGCAATAACAACAAATTTAAAGGAAAAAAGACAAGTTAATGTTTCATTGCTCCTAAGAAATAACTCTTAAGAATTTACAAAAAAAAAAATTTTACAACCTGCCAGGTACTCCTATAAAATACCATAGGTCTTCAGAGGATGCTGGCACGGAACTTAACTTCCTCACTATGGTTTTGCAATCTATTTATAATCATTTAAACTTTTCCCACTATTTTGTATAAAATCTAAAACTAAGGCAATAATCAATTATTCCTAAAGTTATATCATCATCAATATTTACTAAAGAAGATATCCATTCTGGAAAGAAATAAATCAAACTATAGCACCTGGATTTTATTTAATGGAAAATTCTACATGAAGACATACAAAATTATAATTTTACAAATAACTTGTAGAAAGTGGGTCTTATTAAGAAAACCAGATGAGTCTAGGTAATTTTTATCAAAATTCACTCAATATAAACTTTTTTTAATACTAATATTTAAAAAACAAAGAAAGCCTCATAAATTTTCACCTGATCAATATGTAACAATTTACCTTATATATTAATTTATACTATTGCTTAAAAGACTTAATAATAATTTTTTTCTTAGGCATCACTGCCCTCTGGTGGTGGGAGTAGGAGGCCCAGCCTTTGCTCCTGTGGAGCTGGAATTAAACCTCCATCCTAGTGGGCCGCAGGCCGGTGCACAACCACTATGCCACCGGGACTCAACCCAATAATAATTTTAACAATAAGATTTCATGTTTAAAATGTCACAGTTGGGCTGAGCCCTGGTGGCGTAAGTGGTTGAGTGTAGGACTACAGCTAATGGGCTTGGCAGTTCAAATCCAGCAGCTGCTCTCGGGAGCAGCACTGGGTGGTGCCCACGACCACCAGAGGCAGTGATGCCCCGCCGCCGCCCCCCCCCCAAA
>PVJH01048879.1:0-10601 GCA_004026705.1 Nesogale talazaci
GTGACAACCACTGTGTCGATCCATTACATGGAGTGTCTTCCTCTTTTATACTGCCCTTCTCCTCTACCAGACTTGTTGGCTCATGTTTTCCCTGGGACTTGTCTCTCCCGATAAGATGCACAAAGAATGTGAAGTGAAATCTCACTATTCTGCTTCCAAGAAGCATTCTGTTTGTAATATTCCAAGACAGATGTCTCTGTTCATGGAATCCAAAGTACTTCCAATATTATTTGCCAGCACGATAATTCACATCTATAAATTATTCTTCAGTCTTCCTTACTCAATATCCACCTTTCACATGCACATGGGGCTATTGAAAATCGCCTGCCTTGCATCAAGTGCACCTTAGTCCTCAAAGTGACATCCTTTCTCTTTAACACTAAGTTTAGACAGTCTGGTGTAGTAAATTTGCCCAAACCATTATTTGATTTCTTGAGTACTGCTTCCATGATGATTTACTGTGGATCCAATAAAATGAAATTGTTGACCACTACAATCTTTTCTCTGTTTATCATGATATGGTGAGAATTTTCGTTTTCATTGCATTCAATTTCAATCCAAACAGAAGGCTGCAGTCTTGCCTTTTCTTCAGCAAGTGCTTCAAGTCCCCCTCACTTTCAGCAAGCAACGTGGTGTCACTTGCATTTGGCAGGTTGTTCGTAAGCCTTGCTTCAACCCTGAGGCTACTTTCTTCTTCGTATAGTTCCGTTTCTCTGATTATTTTGTCAGCATTCAGACTAAGTAAGTATGGTGAAAGAATACTACCTTAATGCGCCCCTCCTCTGACTAAACCAAACGGTATTCCTTTGTTCTATTTAAACAATTGCTTCATGGTCCAGGTTCTTCATGAGCGCAATTAAGGGTTCTTCAATTCCTGTTCTTTGCAATGTTATTCATAGTTAATTATCATCTACCCAGTCCGATGCCTTTGCATAATCAATAGAACACAAGCGAACATCTTTCTGGTCTTCTGCTTTAAGCTCAGATCCATCTGACATCAGCAGTGATGTCTCTCATGTCAGCTCCTATTCTCAATCTGGCTTGAATCTCTGGCAGCCAACAGTTGAGGCACTGCTGCAACCATTGTAGAAATAATTTCAGTCAAGTTTCCCTACATGCAATATTAATAATATTGTTCAATAATATCTGCACTCTCTTTAGTTATTCTCTGGAAGGAGCAGAAATACAAATCTCCTCCAGTTGGTTGACCAGGTAGCTGTCTTCCAAATTTCTTGGAAGAGACCCTGGAGGGTTTCATTAGCTTTTTAAAATGTTTCCACTGATATGTAGTCAATCCCTGGAACCTTGATTTTTCAATAATTCCTTTTTTGCAACTTGGACTTCTCCTTCAATACCATCGGTTCTTTCAATATCATCATATCATATATCACTTCTTGAAATGATTGAACACCAGCCATTTTTTTCTAACCAGAGATTGTGTATTCCTTCCATTGTCTTTTGATGCTTCCTGCATTGTTTAATATTGTGCCATGAAATCCTTCAATATTTCAGCTAGAGGTTCAACGGTGCCTCCAAGATCTATGTGCCCTTGTCAATGACCTCAAGACCCAAGACCCTGTCTCTGCAGGCCATTGCTGAAGCCTCTGTAGAGTTTCCCTGGGCTCTGGCTCCCAGCTTCTGGGACCCTGGGTCCTTTGGCTATATTGCCCTCACTTGCCATTTGGTGTTTTCATGAGAAGAACCACAAATGCAGAGAACTTTTTAAAGCATGCTAACAAATTACCTTGAAATTCAGGGAAGTCCTTGACATTCAGAGACCTATGCTCTGATAGCAGCTGTGTGGTTTCTTGGGGCATTTAGAGTCTCTTGAATTTGGTGGAGTCTGGGATGATACTTGCCTTTCTGTGAGTGCAGGTGAGCTAATGTATTAGTCTTGGTAGACTAGAGAAACAAATTCATGGGGACACTCATATGTGTATAATAAAGAGTTTTATATAAAATAGCTACTGTATATTAAGAAAACATCCCAACCCAGTGCAGTCCAAAGGCATAAGTCTGATATTAGCTCATATGTCTGACACAAATCTGTAAAGTCCTCTTCAGAGTCTTCACAAGGCATATGCAATGACATCAAATGCAAGACAATTACAGACCAGTGGCATTATAAGGATCTCAGCACTGGCAGGGGCCTCTATTTGGCTTCTCAAGCATCTCAGCACTCTCAGGGATCTCTTCCTGGCTTTTCTGGCTTCAGAGGTCTGGTTCCATCAGATAGGTCCATGTGACTTCTCCTCAGGGATGTCTCACAGGGAGCCAAGCTTGTTAGTGAGCCAAGGAAGTGAGTTGAGATAGCGCCTACTGCCTCCCAATTCTGGATTTCCCAGAAATCTCAGAAGGTCATGCCCACACATAGACTATTTCCAGATTGACAGGCTAGACTCCACCTCTACACTCTTAATTCTCAAGTTGACACCAGATTAGGTAACTGCCACCGCTGCTATCTCCACGTTCTTTTTATTTGGCCTTATTATATTACGAAAAAATTCACTCTTACAGCTGCTTTACACTGTAAGATGAAGCTATTTTCAATCTTCCCCACTTCTCTAAATTGTTATCCGGATACCAAAGAGTCAGTCTAGTGATCCTGTGTACAACAGAAGGAAACATCCCCTGATTCTGCACCATCCGCACAGGGCGTGAGCCATTGGTACAGCCACCATGTCAATCCATCTCATCAGAGGTCTTCCTCTGTTTGCAACCCCTGGACTTCACCGAGTATGATGTCTTTCTCCAGCGACTGGTCTGTGCAATAGACTTGCACTCTAGATTGAGTAGAGCAGCGGGACACAGGCAAATTGTGCAGCATTGAGCCTGTGCAAATAGGGGTAGACCTGCAACTAGTCTCTGTTAAGGACTGAACTGGGTTCCCAAAATATATGAAGTGCTGACCTCTGTACCTGGGTGGAAACAAAACTGGAAGGCAAAAGCAAATGGCAGCAATTTCCCAACTATGCTTGGTCTGTTGTAATCATATCTGTAAGACCTCCTAATAAAATACAAAAAGAGAGAGAAAGAAATGGAAAAAAAAAAAGCACAAAAAGGAATCCTATTAGCATAGTGGGCTCTGCATTCGGCGGCTACTGCAAGATCAGCAGTTCGGACCTCCCGGCCACTCCAAGGGAGAAAGCAGAGGCTTTGTGGTCCCATAAAGAGTTACAGTCTTGGAAAACCAAAGTGTCAGTCTATTTCTACTCTGCCCTAGAGGGACGCCGAGTTGGTATCAAGTCCACAGCAGTGGGCTTGGTTTGGTGTGTTGGTAAGGCCTTTCTTTCACTGTATTCCTAGTTCCCAAGCGGCACCATTGATTAAGGGCTCAGCAACAAACCAGCCAGTTGGCAGTTTGAATCTACCCAGAGATGCTTCAGAAGGCTTGGCAAGCTTAAGAAAAATCACAGCCATTGAAAAACCTTGTGAAGTTCCACTCTGACAGACCCTGGACCCTCGTGAGTTGGAATCAACTCGACAGAAATTGGTTTGGATTTTGTCACGCTGGTAAGGTCGTTCTAGAACAGAGTGGGTCCTAAACCTCATCTCTTCTGAGTGGTCTCTTATGAAGAGGAGTGCAAACAGGGCTACACTCACCTGAGGGAAGATGCCAGGTGCAGGGCAGAGGAAGGCCATGAAACATGAAGGGGCACACAGAGCAGGTCCATGCTGAAAATGACTCTGAGAGAGCTTCTGGCTGGCCCCCTCACTGAGGACGTCTAGCCTGAGTTATGATGGGAGCCCTTGGTATTTGGGGATGATTGTTACTGCTGGTGCCAGCTGCTGGAAACCACCAGCCCCTCTTGGGGAGAGAGGTGGGGCTCTCTACCCCCTTATGGAGTTATAGTGTGGGAAACTCAACAGCGGCACATCCACCCCTCTGTCCTATCGGTTGCTATGAGCTCGCATTGAGTCAATAGCCGTGAGTGTGCAGTAGTTTTGTAAAAGCCTCCAGAACTGTGAGAAAATAACCTTTTCTGTTCTAAAGCTGCCTGCTGTGGGGTACTTGTTATGACAGCTCTGGGAGACTAAGGAAGGGAAAAACAAAAACATTGTCAGCAAATTGGTTCTCCTTGGAACAACCCAATGGGCCCAGGCAGAACTAGATTTACAAGACCGTAAACTTTATAGAAGGAGGTTGCCATCATCCCCTCCTCGCCCCTGCTGCCTGCCCTTCTCTTCTTCCCCACCCCCCCCACTCCCTCCCTGCGTGCCTGGTTTCTGTTCCTCCTCCTCTTCTGACCCTCCTGAGTGTTGCCCTTGGGTGCAGGCTGCCCTATGGCTCTCACACTGCTGGTTATGCTAAGGAGTGTGCACCTCTCTGCTATTGTTTCTCTCAGAGGCCTGTCTAGTGTTGGGCTGAAAATAGAGCGAGAGGAAGAAGTTCATTTCCAGACTTTAAGAGTGACTCAGGACCCTGCTCTCAGGAGTGCCACCGCTCTTGATCGCACGGGTAAGCCTGGTCTGTTTTGGAAAAATTATTTTGAGTTTTGTTCCTCATTTGTCCCCAACTAACTTTATCCAGGAACTTCTCCTGTGATCTCTTTCAGAGCAGTTGGCAGGAGTAACTGGGCACCATCTCATTTTTCTGCTCCACAGGTCACAGAAATGTGATCATTGTCTCCATTCACGTGGCCTCTTTAAAAAGTTACCAATGTCCCTTTGCAGCACTGATCAGGCCAAATGGGTCTATGGCATCATTCTGTGTCATTTCCAGTCCTCTTCCCCACCCCACCCCCCTCCCTATGTTAGACTCCAGGGATGAGACTCGAGAACAGCAGTTCTCAACCTGTGCTTCAGAAACCCTATGGGGGCAAAATGACCCTTTCACAGCAGTTGCCTGATTCATAACAGTAGCAAAATGACAGTTATGAAGTAGCAATGAAAATAATGTTATGGTTGGCAGGTTAGGGGGTGGGGTCATCACAACATGAGGAACTGTGTTAAAGGCTCGCTGCATTAGGAAGACTGAGAACCACGGCTCTAGAAGGAACTTTGAAGATTTGAGGATCTGGGACTGGAGAATTTTAGGGTGTGTTTATTGATCAGGGTAGAAATGAGACAGAAACACACCACAGACTCCAAGTTCAATTCCTTTTCTGTACTGTGCTGTTTCTGTTTTTATTAGTGACCTCTGTTTTCTTAGAGTTTAGATTTGGTGGTGAACTGACAAACAATGGCCTCACCTCAAAATTAAACAAAAGCACACCCCTGTGCTGTCAAGTCAGTGCTATCGGTCAGAGTTGAACAGCCTCCAAGGGGTTCAAGGCTGTCACCTTCATGGAAGCTACTGCCACCCCTTTTCTCGCGCACACTGGCTGATGGTTTCCAATGGCCAGCCTTCCGGTTAGTAACGCAGCGCTGAACACATGATACTTCATCCCCGCCGCCACAGGGGTGCTCAGGTAGGCAGGAATGATAGCGCGAACTGTAAAGGATGATAGTAAGGAGTGAAGGCATTACTATGAGCATTCCAGTTCAGGGACGGGGCTATTTTATACAGAATGTGCCCCTGGGTGACTGTCAGGACGCTCTCTGGTAACACACCTGTCTTGAGTTTAGAGAGTTCCTTCCAAAATGGTCAAGTCAAGACAGTGACTTCCAAGGGGCTCTACTCACTCTGTTACAGTCAAGGCAGAGGGGCCAGATCAGAAGGTGATAGTGACTTTTTTATTCCAAAGGAATAATTCTTGCTCCAGTTTTCCCCTCAAAGGGGAGAGAGAGAGATTGTTCACTGGGGCTTATTGGAAGAACATTTTCAGGAATTGAAAACTGCATTGGTGAGAAAAAGACCAGGAAAATGGCACCCAGAATTTTGTCCTCTCTGATGACAATATGCCTGGCTGTTCTTTGAGGACGGCCAGGGCTGCGCGATGAGTCTCGCACTGGGAAACCTTACACCACCCACCCTGCCTCTTCACACTTGCTTTGTTTCCCAAACCCAAGACCCTTCCAAAGCCCCTCGAGGCTGCCAAAGTTGCCGTTCAGATGTAGAATAAACCAAAGAGCTCAGAATCCTTCGGTGAAGAGGTGGAAAGACGGAAAATACAAACAATAACAGCTCTCACAGCCACCAGGTCCATGCAGACTCCCTAGGACAGGGGAGAACCACCCCTATGAGCAGCTAGAAGATTCCCACTCCTGCCCTTGGGATTAGCACTTCGCGTCATGTCACCATTTTGCCCCCAGGGCTCCTCAGAGAAAGAAACTGCCTTGGAAAATGGACAGATCTAGAGGGAGGACAGGTCGAGATACAAGCCCACACTCTAATCATTTTCGTGTCATAAAAGTTTCTATGATTTTCTAGCAACACTGTTTCAGGGATCCTCATTTGGGTCCCTTGGTCGGCTGTCTCCAGCACAGGGAAGGCCCACCGTTACAGCTGCTGCTAGTGGCGTGACGCTTTTACAGACTCAGGGTCAACGAATGCAGAAGAGACAGCTGGTGACATGATTGACTCCTGACTCCCGGTGACCCAGATTCTCGCCTCCATGCGCTCTTTGTGGAAACACCTTCTCTGTCCACTCAGCCTGCAGGCACTCATCATGGCAGTCAAGCCTCGGAGGGTGGGGCAGGGGCTGGGGCAAGGCTCCTCCATGTCCCGAAGGGGCTGGTGGGCATGCAGTTGAGTCCAGAGAAGACAGGCCCTGCTGGATACATGTTCTTCTGTTAGAGTTTTCAGCTTCACCCAGAATCAAATGCTGCCGGAGCAGAAGGGCTTGGGAACAATCAAGTCCACCCAATGCACTTGCCTCTGAGTGCAGGTTCTACTTCTTCCAATGCCATGACTCTCTAATCCCCATGGCAGGCTCTGACTCTGGAGAAATGGCGCTGTGGGCAGTCAGTACTTTATAGCGGGCCTCCCAAAGAAGCAGGGTTGGCCGAGTGGATTTGCATTCGGCTGATGGCTCACTGCAAGGTGAACAGTTTGAAACCACCAGTCGTTCTGAGGTAGAAGAACGAGGCTTTCCACTAAGTAAAGAGTTACAGTCTTGTGAAATGGCCACGATTATCTCCACAATGTAGCTGTGCTCTGCAGTGGCACCTCCAGCCTACTTTACTCATACTCTGGTGGCCTCCTGTGTGTGAGGCCTGGGCCGCCATGGGAGCCAAGTAGCACAGCGCAACTCCTCGCGGTGGGCGGGCAGAGTGGGAGACCCCAGAACAGAGGTTTCATAGTCTGAGCACACACAGAACCTTTCCAAGGAACCCTGTCGATAAAACGAACGTTGTAGGGGAGAATTAGGAAGGAAACAGCTCAAGGCAAGAGAGTGGGTGTCATCCCACAGGGAAATTGGATCCTGTCCCATCGAGAATCTAGAAATTCATTCACTTGCAGACATAGCTGTGTTGTGGAGGCAGCCAGACCCGCATCTTTCAAAGCTGCTTCTATGCCCAGGCTGCCCTCTGTTCTTGAAACTTGGCAGACGAAGGGAGGCAGAGCTGCACTGAGTGGCCCCTGCTAGTCCCAAGGCACTCCAGAGCCGGCTTCAGGTAGGGAGGGATGTCAGGGAGTGGCTGGGGTATCTTTCAAGAAGACCAACGTCTTCACAACTGGATGGAGAGGTTAACATCATGATAAATGGAGAAAACATTGAAGTTGTTAAGGATTTGTATCTCTTGGCTCCACATTCAACAGATCATGAAAACAGCGGTCAAGAGACCAAAAGACACATTGTATCAAAAAACTGTGCTACACAAGACCTCATTGGAGTATTGAAAAGCCAGGAGGTTCCTCTGAGGACCAAGGTGTGCCTGGCCCCAGTCATGGAATTTTCAACTTCATGAGGTTGTTCTTGTTGGGTTCCATGGAGTAAGCTCCGACCCATAGTGACCCCATGCCCGGCAGGATGAAACACGCCATGATCCTGTGCCATCTTCACAAGTGTTCCCGTGCCGCAGCCCATTGATGCAGCCAGTGTGTCAGTCCCTCTCATCGAGGGGAGGGCCCTCCTCTTTTTGCCACTCCTCCGTTTACCAAGCATGATGTCCTTCTCTGGGCACTGGTCTCTCCTGACAACATCTCCAAAGTATGTCAGACAAAGTCTTGCCATCCTTGCCTCTAAGGAGCACTCTGGTCTTCCTTCTTCCAACACTCGTCCTTTTAGCAGTCAGGCTTCTTCCCCTGCACCACAATTCTAATGCATCCATTCTTCTCAGGTCTTCCTTATTCAGTGTCCAACTTTCACGTGGAAAATTCCAACGCTAGGGTCAGGTGCACCTTAGTCATCAAGGTACCATCCTTGCTCTTCTCTTCAATACTGTAACCAGGTCTGCTGCTGCACATGCACCTAATGCAGGATGTCTTTCCATCTCTTCACTGCTGCTTCTATGAGCCTTGATTTTGGATCCAAGTGAAACAACAATCTTTTACAACTTCAAACTTTTCTCCATTGATCATGATCTTACTTAGGCTTCCAGTTGTGAGGATTTAGGTCTTCCTTTCATTGAGGCCTCCATGCCGAAGGCTACAATCCTTGAGCCTCCTCCTCAGCAAGTACTTCAAGTCCTCCTCACTTTCAGGAAGCAAGGTTGTGTTGCCTGCAACTGCAGGTTGTTAATAAGCCTTCCTCCCATCCTGATGCCGCACTGTTCTTATCATCAGCTTCTCTGAGAATTTGCTCAGCGTTGAGCTTGAAAGGATGGTGAAGGGATACAACCTTGACACACACCTTGTCTAATTTCAAACCTTGCAGTATTCCCTTGTTATGTTTGCACGACTGCCTTTTGATCCATTTACAAATTCCAAATGGGTATAATGAAGTGTTTCAGAACTCTCATTCTTCTTAGGGTTATCCACAGTTCATTATGGTCCACCCAGCAGAATGCCTTTGCATGGTCGATGAAACGCAAGTAAACATCCTTCTGCTGTTCTTAGCCTTAAGCCATGATTCACCTGACATCAACGATGGTGCCCCCTATTCCACATCCTCTGCTGAACCCGGCCTGAACTTCTGTCAGTTTCCTGTCAATGTACTGCTGCAACCATTGTTGGATGATCTTAAGCAAAGTTTTCACTTTTGTGTTCTATCAGTGATACCATTCTATAATTCAAACATCTTGTTGGGTCATCTTTCTTTGGAATGGGCACACAGATGGACCTCTTCCAGTCAGTTGGCCATCTGACTTCCAAATTTGCTGATATGAAGGAGTAAGTGCTTCCAGTGCTTCTTCAGCATGCTGAAATACTTCACGGGGTAGGGTGTCATGTACATGACACATCCAGTGGCACATCCAGAAAGGAATTGAATTTGAATTGTGGTGCTGAAGAAGAATAAGGAAAGTACCCGGGACTTCTAAACAGACAAACCAATCTATCTTAGAAGAAATGTGGCCCGAGTGGGCCTTAGAAGCAAGGCTGTGAGGCGTTGTCTCATGTCCTTTGGGCATGTTGTCAGGCGAGACCAGCCTCTGGAGAAGAGCATCCTGGTTGGTACAGTGGAGGGGCAGCGAAACACAAGAAGGGGTTCAACCAAATGGATGGGCACAGCGGCTGTGGCAAGGGGCTCCAGCACGGAACGATGAGGAGACTGGCACCGGACTGGGTGGAGTTTCGTTCTGTTGTGCCGAGAGTCATTCAGAGCTGGAATGGACTCAAGGGCACCTAAAACAACAGCAACAGTAACAACAGCAGCAGCAACAGCAACATTTTAAGCTAGAGACAATAATGGGTCTCCACGTCCTCTTCCTTGGTGGCCAGACTGCTCTAGCTTTGTTTTCCTGTCTTGCACACACTCCATTATCTCAAGACAACTACTAATTAAAAAACAAACAAGCCGTGCAGCACTGGGTAGCTCCCACGACCACCAGAGGGCTGTGATGCCCTCCCCACCCCTCAAAAAACAAGCCATCAGTAAGTGCAACTTAGCACATTGTTTAGATTCTGGGACTCTTGTACATGCCAGCGACTCTTGGGCATCAGAGATAATGTGGAAGCAGTGCTCTGGTGGTGTCCAACACATGGTCAGTGTTCAAAACCTGCAGCTATGTGTGTTAATCCAAGTAGACTAGAGAAACAAATTCATAAACATGTACATGGATATAAGGGAAAGGTTTATATACAAGAGGAATGGAACACTGAGAAAGCGTCCCAACCCTGTCCAGTTCAAAGTCCGATATTAGCCCGTAGGCCCGATACCAGTTTATAAAGTCTCCTTCCAACTTTCAAAGCACGTGTGATGACACCAGGACAATCACAGGCGAGTGGGTGCAGAGTCTTATGTGTCTGGTGGCAGTAGGAACATCTTAGTGCTTGCAGGGGTCTTCCTGTGGCCTCCCAAGCATCTCAGCGCTGGCAGGAGTCTCCATGTGGCTTCTCTGGCCCCAGAGGTCTGGCTCTATCAGGGCAAGCCCATGTAGCCTCTCCTCCGGCTCCTCCATTTTCCAAGAATCAGAATCGATCAGCATGCTGTCACCTTGTCTTGTCAGTAGTTCATCGTTTCAGACTCAGTCCAGTCTCTCTTCTCCAATTGGGAAATATTGACAGACTTCCCAGAATTCTCAGGAGAAAGCCATGCCCATACAGAGGTCTGATTGGCTACTCATTGGCTATCTCCAGATTGACAGGCTAGACTCCACTCCTAGACCCTCAGTCA
>PVJH01048880.1:0-10608 GCA_004026705.1 Nesogale talazaci
TCCCTCACCTTTCCTGACCCTCCCGGTTTTTATTATTATATCACCTGATGAATTATTCTAGAGGTAGCCTTTATGGCTTTTAAAGTTGGCGTCAAATATCCATTTCTTGAGTTGTCCATGTCAGCTAGCACCCACCCTCCTCTCTTGGCAGTAAGACTATTAACATACGTTATCATCTCTTCCCTTCTCCAAAAACCATGTGTTGGTCCTTGATGGTCTCTCTCCATTGTAAATGATGGCAGTCTCTCAGCTGACTGTAAGCATAAGGATGAACACAGACTATTTTGACTGTTCTATACTGGTTTTAGCCAGGTGGTGCTGCAGAACCCAAGGAGAACAAATAGTCTGGATTCAAGCTTTGTCGTGTGAAAGTGAATCTCCCGAGGCCTCTCTGGTTTTCTCTGTGGCTTCCTCTGGGGGTCTTCTCCTCCCACCTGTCCCCTGGACCGCAGCCTCACCTGGCTGCAGTGCCACCTCAAGTCACTTTCTTTTGTTAGCCGTAGGCAGTGAGACTCAAGCTGTTCCCGGCTTCCAAGGGGTGGCTTTCACTCCATGCAGTTGTCTGTGTGTTGCTCTTGGACGTTTGGCCGCTTCCCCTCCACTCTGGTGTCTCGGTCTTTTGTGTGGATGCAAGGTTGTTGAGAACAACAGACGCTGGCCTGTCCTTTCCCAGGTTCACGCTGGCTCCCCAGAAGACCAGAACTTGAGAGCTGGCTGCCACAGGCAGTCATGGGCTTCCTGGTCTGGCTCTTAGTGAGCAGTTTGTGAGGTTGACCTCCAAGTCCTTAGTGAGAGTCCAGCGTGTCCGTGGGCTCCTCTGGGCATCTCTCCAGGGCCTGCAGCCCCACACCAGGAACTCGCTGCCACAGGAACCCATGCACTGCCTGGAAAGAGTGGGTCTCTGTCTCTAGTCAAAAACAGAACCGGCAGCCTCTTTGGTGCACAATGATATCAAACACTGGTTCTAGCTTTTGTGCCAACTGGCATTTTCTTCCTTTCTTTCTCTCCTTTCTCTTTCCATCCTTCTTTCCTTCCTTCTCTCTCTCTCTTTCTCTCTCTCTCTCTCTCTCTCTCTCCCCTTCTCACATTCACTCTGATGATGACTCTGGCCCCTTCCCGTGGCCTTCTTGTGGAACTGGCATATCCTTGGGGTGCCTCTCTGAGAGGCCCTGCCTTCAACGCCAAGGTCTTGAACTTCCCGTGCCACCACCGGTTCTGCCTCCCGCCTGACAGCTTCTCTTCTTTTCCAGCCTCATTCCATACAGCATAAATATTCCTTGTCATTTCAGGGAGCCCTTAATCTGTCTGATTAAAAAGGAACCCCCCCCCCCGAGGTTTCCCCATAAGAGCCCAATTCTATAGCATATACTTGTGAAATCTCAGCTCCATTCATCATCTCATATTAATTGGTATTGGGCATGTAATGTGCCTGGTAATTGGCAGAGGCTGCTTTCTTGAAGGCATCTGTCCCCCTGTGTTCCGTGGTGGCCGCGGGCTGTCCGGAAAGAGGGTAGAACTCAAATGAGCTTTTCAGAATTCCGCGAACCCCATGCCCATTTGCATGTTCTAACCCCACGCCTATTTGCATATTCTATTTAGACGACAGGGTTGGTCGCTCGCTCCTACCAAACATATCTGCCCCCGCTGATCATATCACACATTTTCCGGTGTGGGCAAAAGAAAATGGTTTGGTCCCCTCTGCGTACCTGTCATGCAACACCCCTGCCCCCTGTAGAGTGACCAGAGGTGACCCCCAACTGTTCCTCTGCCTCTGGAAAGCCTCGCTTCAGATCTGCCCTGATTCCCTTCTGTGGTCCCAGGAGTTCTTGATGGGGGGCAAAACCCTTACAATGCTTCTTCTCCCCCTGTGTTATCGCGGTCGTTTCTTTCCTCCGCCTCTCGCTTCTTCAGGTCACTTAGCAGAAAAACCACCCTTGGCTCCATGAGAGATTGAAAATAGAAACCAGAGACCCCCTAACTGGTCTTTGGAAGCACAGTGCTCCCAATGCGCTGTCAATTCCCAGGCTAGACCCCAAGTCTGTGATCGGAACCCTGCGCATGCTCCACTGGATCTTGAAGAAACGGGAAGTGGGGCTGGGGTTCTGTCCGGGTTTCTACCGGTCTCTCTTGCCTGATCTCTCTGTGACCCTGACATCAGCCCACTGCTGAAGCGGTTTGCCCACATATGCCCCGGAAGAGGTGTCTTCCCGCCCCACGCCCCCTTTCTCAGGTGAGTGAGTCCCAGGGAAAGAACTGGGCTCACTCTCGCAAAAAACTCGTCGCCAGGCAGTTCATAATCTGACTCATGCAGACAGACGGGAAGAACTGCTCCATCCGGCTTTTTCCAGATTAAGGAGCAGAAAGCCTCCTCTTTCTTCCCCAGTCCAGCCGGTGGGTTTTAACGGATGACCTTTGGGGGCTGGCCGTGCCTTCCCTAGCCCCTCAGGCCACCGCGGCTCTCTAAGAGCTGGTCAGGGTTCATGATTTTTAGCTCTCTGTGGAGGACCAAAGCTATGCGACCCTCTTAAGGTGGTGTCCCTTTTCTTGTCTGTTTTAAAAAAAATATTCTATTAGAGGCTCATACAACTCTTATCACCACCCATTGTGCCAAGCACATCTGTACATTTGTTGCCATCATCCTCCTCCAAATGTTCACTTTCTACTTGAGCCCTAGGTATCAGCTCCTCATTTCCCTTCCCTCATGAACCCTTGATAATTTATAAATTATTATTACCTTGTTGTATCTCACACTGTGCAATGTAGCCATATATACTGAGGGCCCAGACAGGGTCCCATTGACTGCAGTGCCCTCCACCATGGGGCCCATGCCCAGTACAGTCTAACCATTAAACCGGTGCCCCCTTCTGCTGGCCTCGGTGATAGTGGTGCTCAGACCTTTGTGTGAGGCTCTCCCAGTCGACTCACCCTCGAGTGACTCGGTCGGGAATTAAGAGCATGGAACAAACAGGTCAACTGGGCGCCTGTTGGGTAAATATACTTTAAAAGTAACTGACTTCCCTATGGATGCAATTTTCAAAGTGTCATCACAAAACCTTCTCAGGAAAAAAAGACCATAGGTTATTCATACAAGCATATTACCAAGCGTATGCATGTCTTAGCCAGTGAAAATGGTCTTCTATTTCAGTTAATATTGTCCAATAGCTAACCATATTTTTTCAGCTATAAAGATTTGCATACACACACACACACACACACACACACACAACCAAGTAAGAACCACGAGCACCTGGCCCTGGTTGGAGAACACGCACATTTTCCCATCATCCCCCATCAAGGGGGCATGGCCTTCCTCAGCAGAGTCTTTTCTCTCTCTCGCCTCCCCCTGCAGACTCTGAAGGGCAGATTTCTTATGTGAGTGGAAAGGGACTGGTGACTTGAACCCAGCAGGGATTTGGAACTTCAGGCAAGTATCACATTGGCTGAAAAGCAGACTTCTCTTTCTCCATTTATCTATTTCCAGTGTTTCCACTGCAGAGGTCAGATCTTACATAAAAGTATACCTCCATCCTTTAATGGCAGTAAGTAATGGCACAGTATACTTTGTTTTTTAAATTATTTGTCCGTGACTGTATCCAGGTCCCTTGTTAGTTCAACTCAGGTCATAATTGCTACATATGATGTCCTCTAATGCAGGCTGTATTGTCTATACATTTGCTGTACTAATTAGTGTCTTCTGATGGCATCTTTGGTCACATGAAGGCTATCTCTGGTCCACGCAGATCTGGTCTTGCCTTGGAGTCATGCCAATTTCCAAGGGTTCTGATTTAATTCTGGCTTGTCCTGGCATCTCCTGCTGATATCCTTCACTCGTTCATGCTTCTCCCTGGAGAAATTCATTCGTCCTTTAGAATTCTCCCTCGGGAAACCAGTTGCAGTCAAGATGCCTTTTGAATGCTCTCAGATGTTTTCTATTCTGGCTAATTATCCAATGCAAGGATTTTAGAGACTGTTCCAACTTCACCATTCACTTTCTTAATGCCTTTTAATTATTTCTTCCTTTAGAAATGATTCCACCACTTTTATCAGTCAGTAACTCAGGCTACCCCTAAAGAGGCATCACTGAATCCTAAAGACACCAGCGTGTGTTGATCTTGGGTCACAGGATGATGCTTGGGTTGGAGACGCATAAGGAGGTTGAGGCTGTGAATCAGAAGCACAGAGTGACCGAAGGAAGTGGCAACGCTATCACCTCATTTCACATCAGAAGAGAAAGCTCCTGCTTACACACCTCTCGGGATGCGGTGCACATTCTCTTTATGATACTGTTGTGGAAGGGAAATGTAGCAGCTAGGTTTTCCATGTCCCATGCTAGGGCGCAAAGGCTGCACTATGCATTTCTGTGTCCCTGCCCTACAGTATATGGGGTTAACAACCTAAAACAGTCCACCCCGGTTAATCAAGCCCAACTGATTGATGATCATTTCATGAAGGGATTTAAAAAAAAAAGTACTGGGCACTGATGGGAGTATAGAAGACTACTCTGGAGAGGAGCAGGGGAGACCGGAGCAGCTCTATTACGTACTAAGACACAGTAGATATTAAGATCCAGATTAGTGTAAAAAAATGATGGCGGGCTCTTTGCCCTACATTTGATTTTTGTATGAAACATGAAGAGTAGTGTATGCTTATCCATGAATGTCAGTAATTTATCCTGGAAAAAGAAAAGCGAAGTAAATAGTTACTGAATGGGTTGGGTGGGTTAAATATAACCCATGTGCTTTGCATACAATGTATGGATGTATGGATAAGAGTTGGATGAGCACCCAATAAATGAATTTAAAATATATGTATATGCGTGTATGTATGTATATGATCACAAGACCCATTTAGTCTCTTCAGAGTCCACATCAGAAATCACCCAGGGATAAGGAGCAGCTGGGCAGTCCTTGATCCTCTCACGGCTCTTGGGCATGTGCCTCCGGCATGTGCAGTGGAACGTCTCACACCAACACACCCTCTCTCTTGTTTTCAGCATGCGCTCCTGGCTCTGAAGTTCATACTTGCCTTTGCCATCCCTGATAAGCCACGCCACATCCAGATGAAACTAGCCCGGTTGGAATTTGAGTCCTTGGAAGCCCTCAAGCAGCAGGTAAGAGAAAGCGTCCCAAATAATCCATGACTCTCCTCAGCAAAGGAGAGGACCCCTAATTCAAATATGACAGACACACTGTTGTTTATTTGTTTCCATTTATTTACTGTTGTGAATAAATCAGTAATGAGCCTGAGTGTGCATACGTCATTTATGCCTTTATTTTCTCTAGGAAATATGCCTAAAAATGGATTATTGAATTCTTAGGTCTCTAAAGTATATACCTAGGAGTGGATTGTTAGATCATCGGGTAGGTCTATTTCTAGTCTTTTAAGAAAACAGCATACTGTTCCCCAGAGCGATCTGATCATGTATTTTACAGTCCCATCAGCCATGCCTAAGTCCACACCATTTCTTGTTATGTCTTCTTCCAATCAGCGCCATTGCAGTCCAAGTAAATGGATTATCATGGGGGTTTTGATTTACATCTTTCTAATGGCTAATGATCATGAACGTCTTCTCATAGTTCATTAGCTGTTTGGGTGCTTATGTGTGAGTCCTGGTTGACTAGAGAAACAAATTCATGAACACTTATATGTGTATAAGAAAAAGCTTTATATCAAAGAGTAATTGTATGCTAAAAAAAATCCCAGTCGAGATCAAGTCCATAAGTCTAATATGAACCCATATGTCAATGCTAGTCTTTAAATTCCTCATTAGATACAAGCAGCTATGCAGTGATTCTGAATGCAGAAAGATCACATAATAGTGAAGAGAAAGTCTTGTGGATCCAGTGGTGGTGGAAGCATCTCAGACCTGCCATGGATCTCCATGGATCTCCCTAGCTCCAGGACTTTGGCTCCACCAGCATAGCCTCATGTGACTTGTCAGCAGGAAGACAAAGCAGAGAGTGTGTTTGACCTTCAGGGAGCTATTTATCTCCTTTGCGCCTCCAAATAAGGTCATCAAGCTGTGACCTGATTGAGAGGCTAGACTCCACTCCTTCACAAGTTGACAGGAGGTGATGTAACTGCCACAGGTGCTGTCTTTGGTGACCATCCTGTAGCGCTCTTGGCCCATTTCATGGTTGAGGGGTTTGTCCTTGTGTTGTTGAATTTTAGAGGTCAGACAGGTCACTGGTTAAAAAACTCCCAAACATTTTTTCACCAGTTGGGTGAGTTGCCCATTTACTCTTTGTAAAAGTTCTTTGATGAATGTGTTTTTCATTTTTTAAGTTGCTTTATTGGCATATAGCTGACATATAATATAACTGAATTATGCTGGTTCTTCCTGGCTGCCTGTGGCTACCTATATTTTTCACAATTGCCTTTCTTCTACTTGGTGCAAGAAAGGCCTGCCTGGACCTGGACCTAACTAGGATCTTGTCATTTGGCTTGTCCTCTGGGAACGGAAGCACCAGGATGACAGACAAAGCCTGAACGGAGGTGTCCACAACAAAGTTGCAGGCAACAAGGGCACCCCCTGCCTCCCACCAATCAAAACAAGTGATTTTCAGAGTGTGTCCAACCTTTATACCCAACGATGATTGATTATATTATATCTAATGTATGCCATTTTTATCATTGATGCGCCAACAATAGTGTGATGCTGTCAGTCTGGAGGAAAAATGTAAATGCACAGCTTTCTAGTGACAGGAAACTGAAAAGGTCTTTAAATTTCTAGTTCTAAGTTACGGGAAATTGAAAGAGCCCCCAGATTGAATTTATTCTAATAAAAGATATGAGAATGAGAAAGACTTTCAGACAAAATGATGTATTTCATGAGGATGAAATTATCGTGGAGACGCATAAAGAAAGAATGGCTACAAAGAGAAAAAAGGAGCAGTATAAATAAAATCTTTACTGTTCTCCAAGAGCAGATTCATCTATTTTTTAAATGGATGATGTGAGTGTCCAAACACCAGAGTATTTAGGATTCCCTAGATATCTTTTAAAGGTACCTGTTTGCAGCTAGAATTTTATCAGGGACACATTTTTCTTTCACAGCTACCTAATATATGATAAGAACTCTTTTGGGTGGCAGATGAAATTTGAGGATGGGGGACATGAATCAAAGTACATTCAGGGGTGTGTAAGCTAAAATAAAAGTAGTAGTAAAGCATTGCCTCAGGAAAAGTCTGGTTGATCAAACTTCTCCATTGATTACATTGCTAGTGTCACTTTATAGATTGGGGTTGATTAGACACACCTGTTAGTCTGGGTAGACTAGAGAAGCAAATCCATAGAAACTCATAAGTGTATATGACTTGCTCCACAGCTATTGTTTTTTCTTGTGGTGCTGCCATGGGCCTTACGGCTCACCATAGCAAGAAGGACAGCTGTATCCCCTCTCTGGGCCTCCCAGACCCTCGGTTTTAATAGATTCAAGGTACACTCTACATGGAGACAAAAATGAAAGCTCGTTTGCACTCATTGTCATCGAAAAGATGAAAACTGACCTAAAATCTCACCTCCTGTCAAAGAAGAACCCATGTAGAAAAGAATAAAATTTTCTTTGGGAGCTTACTCTCCTAAGGTCAGAGATGTGATTCCCTGTTGAGCCGAAACCCATAAGAAAATGTCATTTTGGTGCTCATCTTGTTGTTGAGATTCAGAAGGGACAGAATAGCCAACAGGTGTCAAGTTGATAGGCTTATCAAATGCCTTCACAGAGCAGGCTCCTCTCATTCATTAGACACACGGGGTAGCATGGTGGCTGCTAACCACAAGGCTGGCGATTCGACCTCTCCAGTCCTCCTTGGGAGAAAGACAAGGCTTTCTGCTGTGGTAAAAATTCACAGCTGTCTAAGGCCATACCACCCTGAATGCCCCTGATTTCATCTGATCTCAGAAGCTAAGCAGGGTTAAGCCTGGTTAGTACTTGGATGGGAGACCACCTGGGAATACCGGGTGCTGTAGGCTTAACAAAAAAAAATCACAGCCTTGTAAACCTAAAAGGCCAGCTCTGGTGTGTCCTGTAGGTCTCTGTGACTTGGGATCATGGTGAGCGCAGTGAGTTAGTTACAGCCGTCAGTTTTCATTAAACAGTATAGAAGAAGTGCCTACGTGTGCAGCTCAACTCCCCTCCAATATACCAAATGGCAAGGACTCTGCGGTGAGTGCTGTGTCTAGACTTTGTTAAGCTCTTACCTGCAAACCCAGAAGAGAAACATGTCTTCCTCTGTCTCCTGTACTTGACTTTTTGTTTTCAACTCTCAATCTGTTAATAACAAGTCCAAGGTAGGACCCAGCAGAAGTCCCTGTAGCATCAGCCCCTCTCTTGTCGTCTTTGGCTTGGCGGCTGGCCCAGGGCTTTGTGGTGGATATAGCCACCCAGATATAAGTTGCCATTGGTCAGGGACAGAACTGTTTCCTACCTTTCCTGTCTAGCTGACCCATCCAGAAGGTCCAAGTCACTGCAGGCCACAGATTTGGTGCTTTTCCCAAATTCAAATTGGCTGGCTGTGGCAGTCACCTAATCTGGTGTCATTTTGAGGATTAAGAGTGGTGGGGTGGAGTCTAGCCTGTCTATCTGGAGCTAGTCAATGAGACCTCTGTGGGCATGACTTTCTCCTGAGAATTCTGGGAAATGTTATAATTCCTTCTTGGAGATGGAGACATACTAGCCATACTCCCTGGGAGACATTGTAGCTGATGAGACACATGGTGGCATGCTGATAGACCCTGAGTCCTGGAAACTGGAGCAGCCATGGGGAGACCTCTGCCAGCATTGAGATGCTTCTACTGCCACTGGATACACAAAACTCAGTACCCACTGGCCTATGATTGTCCTAGTGTCATTGCATGTGCTTCATGAGTCTCAAGAGAACTTCGTAGATTGATATCAGACATATGGTCTAATATTGGACTCATGACCTTGGACTGGACTGGGCTGGGATATTTTATCATTGTTCAATTGCTCTTGTATAAACCTCTATTTTATGCATATATGCATGCTTATGACCTTATTTCTCTTGTCTACCCAGACTAACACACTGACCGTGTCTCCGTTTACTGTCTAAACTGGGGTAATTTCTAGGACGTGGGCTTTTTCTGCTTCATTTTCTTCAATCTGCGTTGTGACTGAGTGGGGCCTCAGCTCACTGGGTCTCGTCTCTTGTACAGGCCAGTGGGTACTGAGTCTTGTGTATCCAGTGGCAGTAGAAGCTTCTCAGTGCTGGCAGAGACAGCCTCTATCACATCTCCTTGGTCAGTTCGTCGACCCAGATCACGTCGAAGTTACTGAAAACCTATTTAAAGAATATATTTTCTTAACACCTCACACATCCCCAGGCTCTTTAGTTGTTCAGGGACTAGAGGTTGATAGCACGCTTATCAATCCAAGTTATTATTACTTGTCCCTAATGACTGTACTGTGATGAATTCATAATAGTTGCGTTTTCAACACAACTACCCTTCAGTGGACAAAACCTGATGGAGAAATGGAAGTCTTCGGATCATTAAGAAGGAGGGCTTTGCACCAGAATCAAGTGCATCAGGCAAGGCATCAGTCCTGAAGATGCTTGAGGCAGAGTCCAGAGACCTCTGTTTTTAAAAGTCTGCTGTTCCTCCCTTCATGCCTGATCCCTACCTCTCCCCTCTAACCCTCTACAAAGAGAGAAGATCCCCAACCCGGTCAGACGAGGGCCCATGAAAGCTGTCCACGTCTCCCGACTACCTAGCCCGATTTACCTCGGGTAAACCAGCCACCTTTTTAAAGGACTGGTTTCCGTGGTCTGTGTCCATGGTGTGTGTGTGTGTGTGTGTGTGTGTGTGTGTGTGTGTGTGTGTGTTTTCAGGCAGTGCAGAGGAAGCGAAATGCAGGATGGGCGTGGAAAGGAAACACACAGAAAGCAGTTCTTTTTTTTTTTTCTCAGCATCATTGGGGAAGCTATGTGGTGTCGCTAACCACGCAGGCAAGCGGCAAACTGGAGCCCATACAAAGTGTTTGCTTGCAAAGAGCATTTTTCAAACGATCAGGCCTCCGCTGATTGAGACCTTTAGAAAGCATTCTCGACAGTAAATGCCATCCGGGTGGTGCCCTTTCATTTGTCTCCAAATTGATTTCACTCTCAGGAGTGGCAAAGAGCCCGTTAAAAAGAGGAAGGAGTCAGATGGCTCCCTGGGCCGGAGCACAAGGACAGAGGCTAGAGCTCACCCCTGGGGAGGGAGCACTGCAGGGCCAGAGATCTCACAAGGCTGGCCCGGGCGGGAGTCACTGCAGCTGCAGAGAACTGTTGAAAGAACAAGACAAGGACTTTCAGAAGATATCCCAGGGCAGACCCTAATCCTCAAGGACTTCAGTGGCATGTAGGGTCTTGTTTGTTTGTTGTCGTTGTTGTTGTTGTTCTTGCTCATTGCCAGAGTCATTTCTGACTCGTGACCATCCAGGGCTTGCACGGTGGAGCTGTGCTCCCTTTGGCATCTGACGTTGTTTCTGATCTGAACTGCAGCTGACGGCCAGGCCTGTCTTCCGCTAGGCATGTTCACAGCTGCTACCATGCACCATCCAGGGACCTCTGTATCTTCTAGGGCAGGGGCCCTGAAACTTTTTAAACA
>PVJH01048881.1:0-10570 GCA_004026705.1 Nesogale talazaci
CCCCCGCGTGGGAGGTGCTCATCCTCCGAGAAGCTCGAGTCCTGGTTGGGTTCGAAGTCCTCCTCGGCAGCCATGCTCTCCATCAGCTTGCTCACAGCGCCCCCCTTCCCACGGGTCTGGAACACAGCACCGGGACCCCCCTCAGAGGACGGCCCCAGGGCTCCTGCCGTGCTCCAGAGCGAGCGGGGAGGGGGAGTGGGGAGGTGGGAACCTGGGCTAGCAGGTGCCAGGGGTGCCCACCTGTCTGTCATGGGGCGGCCCTGGCACCTCTCGTTCTGGGGATGCCAGCTCCATCTCGGCTATCCTCAGACTTGAGCACACACCCCTGTCTCTCAGAGACCACCATGGCGGCTTGGGTCCCAACAAGCACAGAGAGGGCCCCACCAGCCCCAGGAACATGAGCACGGGCAGGAGGGGTGCCTCACCTCCTTCTTCACCTCCTTCCCCTTGGCCTTGGCCTTGCTCCTCTTGGTGCCTGCCAGGGAGCTGGGGTGAGCGGCCCGGGCCTCAGAGGGCAGGGCGGGCACGCGGGGTGGCGGCAGAGCGGGGGAGGCTGCGGGTCCCGCCTCCTTGCCCTTCTTCTTCTATGGGAAGAAAGAACGGGGCATCAGGCGGCCAGGCCAGGTGACCCACTGGAGGGTGCCCCCCCCCCCCCAAGGCCCACGCAGCCACCACACCCACCTTCCAACACCCTGGACTTAACACCCTCTCGCCTGCCTCCTTACGAGTCTCTAACAATCATTTCTCGACTACTCTGGGTCAAGGTCAGCGGTGAAGGAGAAAGAGGAGGCTTTGTGAATATGCCTACAGAGCGACTGTCTCAGAAACCCCCGGGGGCGTCCATTCCACCCGGCGCATTACGGTGGACTCAGGGCAGCGGGCTCGTGTGCGTCTGACTGCTGCCGTGTGTGCCCAGCTGGCCGCAGACAGAGCCGAACGGCCCCCTGCTGCAGTCTCTCTCTCGATGCTCGCCTCTGGTCTGGGGCGAGGGGCCGCGTGGGGTGTGGGCTGGCATTTGGCTTTGGTTAGGGTGAGAGTGGGACGGAACAAACTGGGTGAACATGGCTAATTCTGCAGTGGGTAACCATCAAACCTTAGGCGGCGGGGTTCCATGACAACTAAGCATTCGGCCCACACCCTCAGGGGACCCCAATATGAACCTGTCGCTAACGGTAACTGCAACACTGGCCCACCGCATGGCCTCAGTCCCACAGGAATGCCAGGAAGACGGGACTCCCTCGCCCCCAGGGTGTGAACGGTTCATGGGCTCAGTCAGGGTCGGAGAGCGGAGTCGTCCCGTCCCCCCGCCCAGGCCCCTCAGAAGCACAGCCTGGCGATCTACCAGTCCCTCAAAGCACCACGGCTTAGCTTTCTCAGCACAGAAGCCCACGGGAGCTCAGAAATGACCAGGGGGTTGGAAAACGGGTTCCTGGCATGGGGGGAGGGCACTATCTGTCTTCTGTGCACAAGTGCTCCAGGCTCCCCTATGTACAATCCAAATGGTGTGAGCAGGGCCTCTGAGGGACAGTGGGACAGCCTCACAGGGGCCCGAGACTGGAAACGTGGACGCCCAGCAAGCTGCCGGGGAACTCAGCAGGGTCCGTACACAGGCTCCTGACGGCCTGCAGTCAGCCAGCCAAGCATGGGCGCCCCACACAGAACAAGGCGGCACAGTCCAAGGGCTCTAATTCCCCAGGAGCAGAGCTTGATGCTTTTAAAAGACAAAACGCCCAACGATCGACGACTTCAGACTACATGCTTGCTAACTGACAGGCCGCTCAAAACCAGCCACGTCGAGGGAGGAAGACGAGGCTTTAAAGAGCGGCAGTCTCAGACACCCACGGGGAACAGCAGTTCTACCCTGTCCTCGAGGGTCGTCAGAAGAGACGGGACGGCAGTGGGCTTGTCTGAACCCGGCAGGACCGAGTGGGAGTGAGATGTCTGCCCCCGTGCCCGACCCTCACTGCTGTCCTAAGGGCTGCCCAGTGACTCGGGTTCCCCACCTGTGTAAGTGAACATCCTCCGTGTTTTCGTCTAAAAAAGCTTTCTGATGGGATGTATACTTTCCTCCTCTTAAAAGCACCCTCAATTCCATCCCACTGGATGCTCCCACGATTAGAATGACCAAATGTCTTGGGGCGGTCCCTTAAACTACGACATCTCAGCAGGCTGACGGGGCTGCCTCCGACGCTAGCCCGGGATTGACATAAACTTCGGAGATGCCCGCAGGTTTCCAGCTCTCCATTGCAAACCCTCGTCCAAGAGCAATTCGATCTGCAGATGTGGCCCTGCTCAAGCCTCGCCCTCCAGCCAAGAGCGGTGAAGGAACCCGACAGGGGCGGTGCCGGCTGTCAGCCGGAAGAGCAGGGTCAGGGGTCAAAGCCAATAGCCGTCCCAGAGAGGCTCTGGCCAAGTCCCCAGGCCACAGCACAGCAGCCTTTCTAAATAATAAAACCAACTCTCTGAGACCCGAGAAGGGCATCGTTTGCCCGGAGAGCAAAGATAAGAAGGGCGGAGAGACCGAGAAATAGGACAAAGGGAACTGGGGGCCGGGGAAGAAAGAGGGAGGGAGCTGGCGTGGCGTGGCATGACCGGACCTGACAGGTGCCCGCACAACGGGTGAGTTGTCCCATGGAAAGCCCCCGAGCGGTGGAAACGCTCCCTCAAGTCCAAGTTTCAAAGAAAGGCACGTTCAGTGTTCAGCATGCTCGAGCTCTGCACAGGGCCGGGGCAGAGCAGCACTTGCGGGGTGCTTCTGAAGGCACACAGGCACAACCCCACCACCAGCAGGCTCGATGTGGCTAGGCGGCCCGGCCTGCACGCTCTCCCTGCCCGCTGGAAAAACTCAAGGTGTTTACAGGAAACTCGTGAGCTCTGGGCCTGCGCATGACAAGTGCAGAAGGCCCCCCAAAACCACCTCTCCCTCAAAATATGATGTTCACAGTGGCTGCTCTTCTGCCACTAGATGGGGGTTTCCTGGGAGGCCTGAGTGGTACTTTGTAGGGGGCTGTTGACAATTCAGTTCTCCCTGAGTTCCCTCCGCAGTTAGGACAGATGTCTTGAAATATCCCTGATGCGTATTCTACCGGCAGGCCTTCAAAACCAGTGTCAATTTGTAAGCCGCTGCCAGATGCTTCTTTAGCCGCAGGCCCCCAAACATATCCGGGGTACAAGGTCACCAACGGATTTTTTTTTTTTTTAAGATTTTGCCAACTGTCCTTCCAGAGCATTCTTTGCCTCTGCAAACCTGGAACGTTCTAGGCCCACGTTTACCTTCTATTTCTCCCTTTCCTGGCCTAGGGCGACCAAACACATGAGTTTCCCGTTCGGCAGTCCACACCCGCTTGGCTTAAACACAGTCACCAGCCACACGGCCCGGCCTAGATCTAAAGCAGGAAGCCGGGTGTTCGAGCGCCTCCCCCCGCCGCAGGGCCAAACGCCGGGAATGACCGACCGTGGGGCACTCGGACAACAGGCGGCTGCTCTGGGGCCCTAAGGACGAAGGCAGTTCTGAGGCTGCGCCCAATGTAGGCGCTTCGGGGGCCTGAACACGTGAAATGGGGCTCCGAGGGAGAAGCACGGCCGCACTGCCGTAGGAAATACCTAGATGAGGCCCAGGCCGGCAGAAGCTTCACCGTGAAAAACTTTTAAAAAGGTTTAATGGTGCCTACTGAGTGGGGGGTGGGAGCAGGTAAATCGAGGGAGCTGTGCCTCACGGGGTGCTGAGATTCTGGGGTTGGTTTGGGCGGTGGGGGAGAGGTGAGAAAGGTTTAGGAAAGTGTGGCGAGTCCCACAGTTTTGACACGAGTGTAGCTGTTGGAGGCTTCAGGTGGGGTGTGATCGTCACGGAGGGTGCGGGCTGGGTGTGTTTGAACAGCTAACCTTCAGGTTCCACCAATGCCACCCACTTTGCAGAATTAAAAGAAAGTTTCAAAGGGCCGAACTTGAGGTCATCTGGAGTCGGCTGATACAACTAGCTTTTTAAACGTTATTTTGAAGCCAACTGTTGCAGAGGGGCCACATGCAAAAAGATGGAAGGGTGGGGGTGGCTCCCTGCAACTCAGGCCCCCTCCAGACCCCACCCCCCAGCGCCCCCCTACCTTGCGGGGGTCCTTGCGGTCGCGGGCGCGGCCGGTGTCCTTGCGCGGGCTCAGCGCGCCGCCCTTGACACAGCGCGCGGCCTTGGGCGCGGGGGCCGCGGGGGGCGCCGGGGGCGCGGGGGGCGCCGAGGCGTCGTGCAGGAAGATGCGCTCGCTGCGGCGCCGCGTCCACAGGTCGTCGTCGCTGGCCTCGGGGCCCGCCTCGAAGCCCGCCTCCTTGGGCCCGCGCAGCTTGCGGGCCTTGCGCCCCTTGTCCGCCACCAGCTTGGCCTTGTCCGGGCTGGCGGGGCCTCGGGCACCGGGCGCCGGCCCAGCCAGGGCACCGCCGGCCTCCCCGAGCCCCTTCTTGGGCCGCAGCAGCCCTGCGGGCGAGCGCTTCCGCACCTTGACCTCGCTCTCCGAATCGGTGTACTCGAACTCTGTGCCTGGACACGGGAGGGGGCGGGACACACGTTGTGGGAGGGGCTCTCTGGGGGAGTCCCTGGCCCCACCCGGCCAGCTCAGGGACCAGCCCGCACACAGGCCACAGGCACCAAGAGGCAGTTCTCCTTGTTCCCAGACAGGGAGACTGAGGTCCTGGAGTAACAGATGCCACCCCCACTCTGACCCTAACCCCCACTCTGTTCCCCAGGCTCCTCACCCCAACACCATCCCCTGGGGAAAATGACAACGAGGGCCTGGGTCCGCAAAAATCTCCTGGGGAGCCCCTCTGGAAATCCCCCCCGCCCCCGAAACAGGCCGGCTGAGGACTGAGGGCCCCAGACTAGGAAAGTCCCATGACACCCACACCCTGGCTGGGCACATCAGTCCACCTCTTGCGGCATGGGCTCCAGCGTCCCAGATCTATCTGGCAAGCCCAGCCAGAGGCCCAGACCTCCACCCCTAAACAAGGCCTCAGCCCTGTCCAGCACACACCCACAGTCCCTGGGCCCCAGACCCTCCCTTCTTCCACTCCAGACTCCCCCTGGGGACCGCTGCACCTCTTCTGAGAGGACCTGCTCAGTGTCCACGGCTCCCAGGGCTGGCCCTGGTGTCCACTCTCCGTCACAACACAACAGACACGCACTGCACTGTGGCTTCTGCTCCCCAACCCCCCAGGGTCCCCCAGGATGGCACAGCTCTGAGCCGCCTCCAGCTGGAGCAGGGAGAATGGGGGGTGAAGACTGACGGCTCACCACGCCATGCCGCCCCCAGCCCCACCCCCGGGGCCAGCAGCTTGCCCTGGGTCCCACAACACAAGAGCAGAGACCCCATTTCCCACTCCCAGGCCTCCTGGGGGGCAGCAGCCTGCCAACAGCTCCTGGGGGAGATGGGGCCCCATGGCGTCAACAGATGCAGCTTCGCAGTGGGGACCTGCTTGGGGGGCCCGTTGACAGCAAAGATCCACTTGCCAAGCCTAATGATGCTATTAATTAATCTTTTGTTAACAGACTTCCTGCTGCACAAGGAAGCGGTGAGGGGTGTGTGTGTGTGTGTGTGTGTGTGTGTGTGTGTGTGTGTGCGCACAAGCGTGCTTATCTGCTCCAGGAGGGTGAGAACCATAAAACACAGGCTGCTAGCTCAGCTGTAGGTAAGACAGACCAAGATGTGACAATGGGGGGGGGGGGGGGGGGGGACAGCAGAACGAATACAGCTTGGCACATTGTAGGAGGATTTGCCCAACGACTGACCTCGTCACCTTCACTGCAGAAGGGACTTGAGCAGTCAGACCCTGGTGGGGCGTGAACACTCCCTTGAAACCATGCGGGCAAGACCCGGTCTCGAAGCTCTGCCCCTGCGGCTGGATGCACCCATCTTGATGAGAATATTTGAGGAGCTGGGGCAGCAGTTCAAGACACCCACCACTGCGCCAGGGAAAGATGGAGGCTTACGGTCATGGAGAGCTACCCGGGCAGTTCTGCGCTGCCCTGATGGGTAAGGATGAGTCAGAATTGCTCGCCGACACTGGACTGTTGTTTGATTAGTTTGGGTTGGGATTTAAAAAACACAGACAGGTTATCGAGAGACACCTTTGGGACACATAAAGAGGAGGGAAAAAGTCCCCCTGCATGGTAAAGTGGATGGGGCAGCGACCAAGAGGAAAACCCCTTGAGGAAATGGGACGGACACCCTGGATGCAACCACGGGCCCTAAGATCACAATGGTGGGGACGGCCCGGGCCTGCCTGTGTCCTTCCATGTCCTCATCGCTCAGACCCTACCGACCGGACGGTGTCGCCGGACAACACGTGCCCGTGGTCATAATCCCATTTGGGAGTGGATTGTCTTTGTTGCCTTAATGGGATAGAATTGGTGTAGGCTGTCTCTGCAGCTAATCTCCTTTGGGATCGAAAGGAGATTACATCAGCGAGCACAGAGAGTGAGAGACGGGGCAGGAGAGAGGCCAGAGGCGCACGGACGTGCTCCAGGAACCCAGGGGCAGGATCCCAAGAGCGGACTCTTCTCAACGGTGCGAACACAAAGAGCTGCTGGCGAAAGCCGCCCACGTGTGGCACTGCTCTCACAGCCAGGTGACGCACCCGTGTCTATCTGGGAAGCAAGGGTGGCACTTTGAAGACAAAGGACAGCAGGAGCTGTCCAGGGCTCCTGTGCATGCAGAGGTTGGACACTGCATGAGTGAGGAAGGTCAAAGAAGCGTCCAGATCTGCGAGGGAGGGAGAGTGCTGCCAGAGCAGGCTGGAAGGAGCCCGGGCTGCCCCCGGAACCAACGCATTTGTCTCGGAAGACGCACGGCCAGCCTGCTCTTTCTAGAGGAAGGAGGGTGAAGCCTCATCTCATGTCCTGTGGGCATGTCATCGGAGAGACTGGTCACGAGAGGAGGGTATTGCGCTTGGCACAAAGAGGAAGGCCTTCGACAGGACGGACAGACAGCCGCAGGGCCAGGCAGCATTCGGTTCTGTCAGGCTGATGGGAAGACGTCTAACGTCAGGCGAGACCTGAGACAACTTGGTACCCAGAGTGGGGTGCCACTCTCACAGACACACCAAGTGCGGAAGCAGTTTTGGGGATGGGGGACGGGCAGCGGCTGGAAGCGTGTCAACACCCCTAGCTGTAAGGCAAGATTGTCGTGAGACCGCTGTCAAGAATACAGACGTCAAAGGGCCTTCCGGTGAGGGCTCAGAAAGAAGTGGGGATTGCCACAGAGAAGGCCTGGCTTCCATGTTGCCGAGAGACTGGAAACCGTTGCTCCAAATGCCGGCAGGGTCTCGCCCACGGTAAACATGGTTTTGTAGGGTCTCCAGAATCAGACTGACTCAAAGAAGGAAGAGACGGTCCACGTCTGCACAACTAGTCACGGGAAATTGGATGAACGGTGGTGGAACAACGCTGTCCGACCGAGTGCCAGAAAAGGAGCGCCCTTCGGGTTGGAAGTTACTCAAAATAGGGCAGGAGGCGCTGCCTCCACAAGGAAGAGGCGACCTCGACGATGTGATTGGAGCAAAGCTTGGGGTGACTTCACCTGCCGGTGCAGCATAACTCCAGTGGAGAACCGACAGCGGCCAACTCTCCAGTGGAGAGTACGGAGGGAGGACCTCGGAAAATCGAAAGCCATCCAAACCGGAGGGGACAGTGGAAGGCGGATATCCTGGGCATGGGTGCGCTGCACAGGACTGGCGCTGGCCATTCTGAATCCATCATGTTCTACTCTGCAAGGAGCGAGGGCTGGCGTCGTGCTCATTATTGAAAGGGACATCTCAAGAGCTACAGTGCAACAGTGTCAGGAATAGGAAAGTGACCACCCCCCGACAGGGAAGACCAGTAACGACAATCGTTACTCAAATTGACACACCAACCATTATTGCCAACGATGAAAAAACTTGAAGTTTGGGGGCTTGCTTTTTTTCATCAAGGCCCATAGTCAAATTGACCAAACATCCACTAAGTTTGGTCACAAACAAAGAGGACCAGCAGTCGGAAGATAGGAACCTTGGAGACAAAGGACACCGGAGGTCACAGGACCAAACTTTGCAGTAACAAAAACTTCTGGACAAATACCTTTGGAAAACAACACGGACCTCGCTGGATGGAGCACACGGGACTCACAGTGACTTCATGGGTGGAAAGAAGAGGCGGAGACGCTCAACACCATCCGTCCCAGCAAGGCCAGGGACCGACAGGGGAGCAGACGGACCATTCAGGGGGCGTCAATTGCAAGTTCTGGGTGAAGGTGCGGAAAATTAGCACCAGGGTCCCTAAGAGTCAAAGTACAACTTTTAACTACATTCCACCTGAACTTAGAGACCACCTGAAGAGTAGATCTGACTCACTAAATCTGAAAGACCAAAGACCACACCCCACCTGTGGATGGCATCAAAGACATTGTCCATGAAGGAGGCAAATGGCCATTAAAAAGACAGGGACAGAGGAGAGCAAAACGGACACTAAGAGAGGCTGTGAGCTTTGACCTTGAACTCGGACCCATCTCAGGGAAAGGAAATGATTTGGTTAAAGAGCGAAACAGATTTCAAAGGGTGGTTCGAGAAGGCAAAGTAAGATATCGCGTCATGAAATATGCAGAGAGAAGAAAGAAAGAAATGTGCAAAGACCTAGAGTCAGAAAACCAGACGCTTAAGGAAGGTAAAAAAGAAATCCCAAGCTTCTAGTTGCAATATTGAAGGATTCTATGGGCAAACTACAGAACGCTGCAGGGAGCATCAAAAGAAGATGGAAGGAATGCACAGTGACTGCGCCAGAAAAAACGGATGTCCGGTCAACCGTTTCAGGAGGCAGCGCATGATCAGGAGCTGATGGTGTTGACGGGAGAAATCCAAACTTTAGTGATGTCACTGGCAGAAAACAAGCCCCGGGGAACGGATGGAACACCGCACGACGCATTTCGACAAATCAATGCAGGGCTGAACGCCGTGCCAAGAAACCTGGAAGGGAGCCAGGTGGCCATTCCACTAGACGAGAAAGCTGACCGCGGCTATTCCGAAGAAAGGTGACCCAACAGAAGGCAGAAGTCGCAGAACCGTATCACTGATACCATGTGCAAGTAAAATTTTGCTGAACCTAATTTACAAATGGTTCCAGCTGCCAACGAACAGGGGCCAACTAGAAACCCGAGCTGGTTTCAGCAGAGTCCGGAGTTGACATCAGGGGGAGCTTGGCTAAATCAGAGGACAGGAGATTGTACTTGTGTCTCCTTGGCTAGGCACAGGCGTCGGCCTGTGTGGATCCTAACAGACCACGGAGAAGAGCAAGAATCCCAACACTTGCCGGTGCTCCCGCAGAACCTGTGCAAGAGGCAGTGGCTCCAAGAGAACAAGGGAACACTGCCTGGTCAAAAGGGAGTCTGATGAGGGCCTCTCCGGGTGTGGCCTCTCGCCATACTCACTCCACTGGGACGCTCAGCAGATCATCCAGAGAAGTGGGAGACGGTATCAGGATTGGAGGGAAGACCCATCCGCAACCTGCGGCACACAGATGACACAGCCTCTCTGTCTGGAGGCAGCCTCTCACGTCTGGGACGTGAAGCAGTCGCTGAGGAAAACCCAGCCTTCGCCACCGGTTACCTCTCCGCATCAAGCAGTGCTAAAACCTTCACAGCTGGCCCGATAAGCACCACTGTGATGATGAATGGAGAGAAGGTGGAAGTTGTCGAGGACTTCGTTCATCTTGGGTCCACAATCAGGGCTCATGGAAGCAGGGGTTGGGAAGAAACCAGACAGACCGCATCGGGCGTCAAGTCTGCTGCAAAGGTCCTTTTTGCAGGTGTTAAAGAGCGAAGACATCACTTTGCAGACACACGTGCAGCTGCGTGGACCCCTGCCAGGGAGCCAGTTCCGAAGAACTGACAGCTTCTGACCGACACCAGGGTATTTTCCACCACCTCGTGGGGCGCAAACGACCCGGCGATGGGTAAGGAAGACCAGGGAAGCGTGGATGGCCTTGCGTTACGGTGCTGTGGCGTGAAACAGACCACCGCGTGTCGTAGAAACAACAGCTCCCTGGTCTTCACACACACACATCCAGACCCTCCTGACGCGTGAGGATGGTGAGACTTGCCCTGGATGTGTCACCAGGGAAGACTGGCCCCTGGAGAAGGACTCCATGCTGGGTCGAGGTCAGGGAAAAACGAAGAAGACCTTGCAGTTCCACAATCCGCTATCAACTCGAGGAGGTGGGGGAGCCTGGCCTGTCCACTAGGTCACAGCGTGATGACCTCATTCAGAGGCGCGATGGAGATGGACTGGAGGAGCCATGTGGAGACCCACGCCAGTGCTGATATGCTTCCTCTGCCACTGGACCCACAAAACTGCCCACCCACCGGCCCGTGACCTTCCTGCATTCGGCATCATTGCGTGCATTGCGTGAGTCTGATGAGGAATTTACAAACTGGTATCAAACATATGGGCTAAATATCGGGCTTATGGACGGGAACTGGGCTGAGCTTTTTTCTTCGTAGACAATGACTCTTTGAGATAAAGCTCTCTCTTACACACGTGTGTTTGTGAATTATGCTTTTCC
>PVJH01048882.1:0-10591 GCA_004026705.1 Nesogale talazaci
ACAAACTTCTGCCTTCAGAATAAAACCCATCCAGGGCCTGCAAAGCCTTTTGGGTTCTGGGATGCACCTGTCTATCCCCACTCCAGCCTCTCTGTCTCTTTCTTTGTGTCTCTCTCTCTCTGTCTCTCTCTCTCTGTCTCTCTCTCTGTCTCTCTCTCACACACACACACACATACACACGGCAGAGCTCAACTCTGATGAGGATAAGATATTCAAGGAACCTAGATGGTTCTCACTGAGCATACTCAGTGCTGAACCGGGAAGCTGTTTCATGGTAGAGGACACAGTGGAAGCCAGTGAGAGGCAGACAGATGGGTCCACTCGGGGGTCTCTGCTTCTTGCAGGAGGAGGTGAGAATGTGTTGGGTCACTTTGTTTGGCCCAGTTGGCTTCAGACAGCACATTCATGTGGACAAAGCCTGGGAGAAAAGCCAGCAACAGAAGCAGGGATGGGGGGCAGCAGCATTCTGGGCTGCCAGAATGCTGCTGCCCCCCATCCCTTGCCTTTCAGGGCTACTTGCTGGCTGCAGTCCAGGGCCCCAGAGCCACGAGAAGGGGCTGAAGCACCACTGTCCGATGGGTATCAAGAGGCCAGCAGAGCAGAGGGACCTGCTGCTTGCCCTCTTGTCCACATTAGGAGCCTGCCTTCTTGTACCATTTTCATGCATGGGTGTTAATATGTTGCCGCCAGGTAGTTGAGCACCTACTATGTGCACTTTCACTCAGAACTTTTCTTCTGTTCACCCAACCCTAGAAGGACTGGCTTAGTATCTCTGGTTTACAGAGCAGGTGGCCCAGGCCTACAAAACCAGGAAGTCATCCTAATAAATTCAAAGACTGAATTCCGACTACCAAAGCAGGGTGCTTTTGCACAAAACAATGGTGTCAGTCCAGGGTCAAAGTCAAGAACGAGACCAGGCACTTACTCCCTTATGAAGCCAGTCAGCATTTGCAGGTCTATAAGCCTGCAGGCCTGATGATTAAATGGAGACGCCAGGCTCTGACTTGATGAATATTCGGAAATGCTGCCAAGACTCTTGGACAAGCCTTTAAATATTAAGACCATTGGTCATAGTTCAAACAATTCTGGAAAAATTCGATGAGGGCAAGGATCTCCTGGTCCCCAAACCTGGTTTTTTGCCATGAGCTCAGTTGCTACCCCCTCCAGAAAGCTGTCTGTGAGCAACCTTCTCTCCAAGTCCTTTCCTCCATTGACTGCCAAGAGCAGGTAACCCCGGACTGCTCACCTGAGGCCTTATCCGCCTACCGCCCCCCTGAGAGAACATGTACAGACTGCCAGGACTCTCCTGAGGCACCCTGAGTGAGTTGGAACCCTCAGCCTTTCAGTTAACAGACAAGTGCTCAGCTCTTTATGCCACCAAGGGATCCTGGTGCCGTTGGTCCTCAGGAAATGCACAGTAAATGTGGGGACAATCACAGCAGATCAGGGAATCAGAGAGTTCTGGTCTGCATGAGCCCTTGCTTCTTGGCTGCTACCTGGGAGTCGGTCCTGTCATACGCTTGCAAAGCCGTGCTGGAAATCTCAATGTATGCCTTCCTCTGGCAGATACAGCCCCTGTATGAACCACTCTGACTGCCGTTTGCACACACCTCAGTCAGCAAAGGCTGCCTGCTTATCTGGGTTTTACAAAGTCTGGTTTCCCAGTAAGGTTTTTTTTTTGTTCCTTCTCTAAGCTCTTGGATGTATGTGCAGCCCCTGATTGTCGATCATCCCTCAGATGGTCTTCATGTTATATGCACAGAAATTCTGAGCCCTGGTGTTCCCTAGCTGCCCCATGGTGAGTCACCATCAGTGGAGATCTGAAAAAGACTGGGCTTTGGGCCCTTCCGAAGTCCACCTGTGACTTTTGTCACTTAGTAGCTCTGTGAGCCAGTCACATGACTTCTCTGAGCTTTGCTTTTATCATTACATGGAGATCTACCTGCTATGACAGGTCTGTTGTGAAAATCAAATGAGATCATGTCGATAAGGTACCAGGCACATGGCTAGAACATAAACCTAAAACCCAACAACCGACTGCCATCAAATCAGACTCACAGTGACCCTACACAGGCAGCGATGCACAAAAGAATGGCATTGATTCGACCATTAAAATAAAATTCATGCATGCTGGATAAATAAACTGTAAAGCATGGGACAGTCCCTCCATTGGTTACTCGGCAGCATTGACAACAGGGGTTCAAGTGAGACAGAAAGAGCAGAACATAGCCTCGCAGGAATTGATACCTGTATTTTTACATGGATAACATTATGCTTTTTTCTTTTTTTTTTTTTATAAACCAACCATGTAGCTTCCTTCGTAGGTTCCAGGTGTGCACTGTACACATGGCTGCAGGTGCATGTATTTACATGGGCACATCTACGTGGCAAATACAGCATGAGGAAATCCTACTCTGGCCCATCCCCTGGCTCCTCCCACGGGTCCTGGGTTCAGGAGGGTGCCTGCAGGCCCGAAGAGCATGAGGACAGCTGCGAGCCCGACCCTGAGGCTAACAGGATGGGTGGGGGCGATGAGAACTGGACACATGGTACCTTCATCTGCTGAAAAGTGAGGGGTCTGGCAGCATCCAGTCCTCACACTGCCAGGAATGTCTCTGTCCCAGGTTCTGGGGTGCAACAGGAGGTGATGCTCCCGGAGTCCCCGGCCCCCCACCCCCTGTTGTTCTTCACTCCATCAGCAATCTCGAGGCAGGCCAGCATTACACTCAGGGACTCGATTCATTGCAGATGGAAGAAGATCTGTCATCCCTGACAGATCGCCAGCACGTGGGGGAACAGATGGTAATGGCCCAAGGCGGAGCATGGGCTTCACGGAGTGAGTCATTGACAAGGGGTGGCTGCTGTGATTCTTGTTCGTCTTATGCCACAGCCCCCCGGGGGTTGGGGTGGGGGACACAGGGGTCACCCCACTGACCTCTGGTGGGATCAGGGAAGCTCTCACGACCAGCAACGCATGCTTGTTTTCTGAGCAGAGGAAAACGGACGTGGGGGCTTCAAAAGAGCTCGTGGACAAGTGGATGAAAAGATCATGGAATTTTCCAGACTTTCTGAAGTCACTTTGCATGTGTGAGGGTTTAAAAGCCTGAGAAAGCAGGACCTGCCCGAGGAATGTTCTCCAGCTAGTGTGGAAACTTACGAAGCAGCTGTGGCAGGAGGGGAGATGCAGACATAGGTGGCAGGAGCCAGGCGGGAGCTGCCTGTAGGTGCCACACTAAAGCACTTGGCCTAGTTTCCCGAGGGCCACAAGGAGTTCTGGAGGGGCTCTGAGTACAGGGGCGCCATGTGGAAGGGTGAGCCAGGCGGAAGCAGGCTCCCAGCATGGTCCCAGATGGATGGCAGGAAGGAGACCCGTGAGCAAGATTCCGGTGGAGCAGGTCAGTGTGTCTTGAATCAGTTCACATTTGAGCTTTGGCTCAGGCAAAGAACTTGAATGTGTCGATTTCCCTGCAATGTTGAGGCCAGTGCGAGCTCTAAGAACAAGTGCCAGGCTGCAGGTCCAGAGCCAGTCCTGCACAGTGGCAGGCACGTACCCAAAGGTCCCCTAGTTATGGTTCATGATGACCTTAGACAAGGCTTTGAACAGATTTGGGTTCCCAGGGATTCCGCCCTGGCAGCGAATTTGGAACTGCCCTGAATTTTAAGATGTTTCTACGGGTCTGATGAGTGAAACAGGGGGCATTCTAGGTTGCAGCTTTGGCATGAGAGACTCAGAAGGGGCACGGGAACCTGATGCAGGTGACTGGATCCCTGCCAGGACTGTGGAGAGGGACTCGCACACAGCGGTGTCGTTGGCCGCCCTCTGGGTAGGACACAGCTGTTTGCCGCTCTGCCAGTCAAGAGATTTGATTGCTATGCCCCATGCGTGGTGCCCTCGCTTTCCGAGAAGGAGACTATGTTTACAGTCCGGTGGTGACCCATAGTGATTCCCAGTATGGCTCTTCTGCAGACATCCACTCTTGACCAACTGGGTCCAAATCAGTGTTGCCTCACTGGCCACGAATGAATGAGGAGGAACGGTTTCGAAGGCCTGCCCTACGACTATACATTCAGGGATCATTCCTATAGTTCAAAGGCCTGCCCTAGGGCTCTTTACAGTCATGGGCCCTAAATTGGGTCCTGACAATTGTCAGCTGTGAAAAGATAAGGGTATTTACTTATCCTCAGACACACGAGCTCCAACTGCCTGAGCAGGCCAGGAGGAGGACGAGGGACTTGGCTGCCATTAAAATGCCATCGACCACCCCCGACTCAGGTGGCTAATGAACTTTGACCCAGAGGACCAATTCAGAGAGACCAAGAAGTTCTCTGCCACCACCGCCAGCAGCTGGAACCAGAGTTCCGACTGCCAGTCTCAGTTTTCCAAGCTGAACTGCCGGAGGCCAACTGATTTCACCTCGCTGAGAGTTAGTTTCTTCATCAGCCAAATGGGTTCGAAGGCACGTTGCAAAGCCCTCTGCTCTCTACTCACCATGGGGCGTGCGCCCTCGATCGAGAAGGACCCCGACCCTGGGCTGAGCACGAGGCTGGGGGTTGGCACGCCGCCCACACACGCCCTCTCACAAGCCAACCCTGTTCTGGTTCCGTTCCGCCCTATGCCATGGCTCACCACACCACGCCTATGCCAGAAAATGAAGCCCCATTGGCCTGGTGTCAGAGCTGTTCCAGTCGGCCGTTCACTCACTCTGCGATAGTGGGGAAGCCCCTTCCTCTCTCGGGCCTTCCGTGTCTCTATTGGCAAAGTGGAGTTCCTTCATTGTACAGAGGGTCTCCTGACGTTCACTCCGGGCTCGGGCAGTCTGACTCCTTGTGGCTTCCCTTGTTCCTCTCAGGGAATTTCCTGCAAAGAAAACACGAGGGGAAACCCTACTGCTGATCTTCAAGCAGCGAGAGGAGGGCAGGTGGGGGAGGGGAGGGGAGGGAGCGCCAATCTTCATGGAGCTGTGTAAGGGGAGGACACAACAGCTCAACTTAAGGCAGCTCCTTCTGTCACGTTCTTTCATTCAGAATGACTGGGCCATTGCTCTCAAGCTGGGGAGCCCTTTGTCAAGGAAGTAGAAGCTTAACTAACTAGCCCCAATCTCTTCCCCGAGTTACAAGCATCTACCCTCCTAGGATGAAATATGTACAGAGCTGAACTCAGCATCCCTCTGTTTCTCCTGCTTCCCAGATAGTGCGTCCTCTTGTGCTTCTGAGCTCAAATTCACCAGATGCTGGCTGCACCTCCTGTCTGTTCAATGAACTGTGCCCAGACCTCGGAGAATCATCATCACTGCCTCTCTCCTTTTCAAGTTCAACAATCATGCCTACGTCGTTCAGATTTCACCTGCCAAGTGCCTCTCAGGTCCTCCCATCCCTTCTCAGGTTTTTATCAGTGGACACATGGGCCAGGGTGACAGCCAACACTAGCATCCCAGTCCATAGGTTCACCCCACTCCATTCACTAGTACCCATCAGCTGGTGGGAATGCTCCCTCAAAGAAAACAGCACCTAGTGCTGGGATGCCTCCATCACCCCAGGACAGGTGTTTGAGGAGGAGGATGTGCCCAGAAGCCCAGGTGAAACATACCTAATGTTTTGTCAAACCTCAAAAAGCCTCTCTGAGTCTTGTCTGTTTCTCATCTGGCCCCCACTCACCAGCCCAGAGCAGTGTCCACAGCTCCCCACCCTCCTCCCTCTTTAAAAAGGGGTCAGGGCCAATAGGCCAGTTAGAAATCAGTTATGAACGTGCTCACTGCCTGACCTGATGGCCCTGACTTTGCACTTGTGGTTTTTTCTTTTTCTAAGAATCACTTTACTGGGGGCTCATACAACCCCTATCATGATCAAGACATACATCAATTGTACGCAGACCACATTTGTTGCCACCATCATTCTTGAAACATCCTCCTCTATTTATGCCCCCAGTATCAGCTCCCCATATTTCCCCTCCCTCCCCACTCCCCCTTCCCTATGAACCCTTAATAATTTACAAATCACCATTATTTTGCCATACTGTACACTGTCCGATGTGTGCCTCCCCCCACTTCCCTGTTGTCCGTACCCCAGAACGGAGGTTAAATGTAGATCCCTGCACTTGGTTCCCCCTTTCTACCTACCTTTGCACGTGTGGTTTTTCTTCTGCATGAAAAAACTCTAATTCCTTTTCTCGCTTAACTCAGATCAGAAGTTAGTCCACTCCTCCAGGAAGCCCTCCCTGGTCACCATCACTCCCAGTTTGACATCGGGGAGCCTTCTGTGGGCTTCCCTCCCCCGATACTACACTCTGACAGGTCACCATTTGTCTCCTGGTCAAGCTCCTCCACCAGAAGGCATGCTTCCAGGACAGCGCCTCAGAGAAGGCACAGGTGGATGACCTTTCTGGCTTACACGACACAGGTGGATGACCTCTCTGGTTCACACGGCAGCCTCCTGCCTGTCTCCTCTTTCATCCAGGCGCAGCACTGAGTCCCCAAGAGGCCAAGAAGCAATTTCACTCTAAGCACCCTGATCTTTCTCTTTAAACGTAACCTGACATTCTCCAAGCTTGAAGAGGGAAGGCGGCTGGTCATAGAGATGGGAACAAACTACTTATACTTAATCAACAGTTGATGCCCACAGAAAGGGAATCAAGACAAGGGACCTCAAGTTTCCCAAAGGGGATCGGCTACTTTGGACAATGTTGCTGCTGGAACCGAAGGGCAGGGTAGTGTATCAGGTCTTTTTTGCAGCCCTGACTTCCCATGTTCATGTCCTTTGCATGCCCTCCAGGAGGCTAAATACCAGCTAAATGCCAGCTCGAGGAGAAGTGGACTCTCATCCATCATGTCCATGCCTCTCCCTCGTGTTGAGGACCACCAGCAGCTCGGGAGAAACAGCTTTCTCTTTGAAGACATGCTGACATCCCTGGAGGAAAGTGACTGGTTGGCTCAAAGGCTGTCCAAACCCGTACACCAGGACAGCATGGAGGCTAAGGACCATGGCTGCTCTGACTCAAGCTGAGGGTTCTTATCCGTGGGTTCAAATCTCACTTAACCTCCTAACCCCTGGCCAAGTCACAGTCTTTCCTGGGCCTCAGTTTCCTCCAAGGACCACCGTTCTGCCAGCACAGTGATTAGGAGAGCAAGTGCTGGGTCTGCGGGAGTTTGAAACCAGAACCCACCATGCGGCTTGCTCATGTGGCTTGGGAGCTTTGAGTTCTTTGCCCATAGAATGGGGGAAACAGCACCGTCTCAATTCTTAGTGCTGTCCCAGGGATTTAGTGAGATAGTGCACGTAGAACGACGATTTTACTAATGAATATACTCTCATAGCCCCCTTGGAATTTCATCTGATGACTTTTCCCTACAGGTCCCAAGGGTGAAGATCATCTCTGTCTTTTTCATCGAGCCTGCTCTTCCTTGCGCCTAATTTAAGCTCTCCATAAGTGATGGACTTAATTGAACTAAGTCCTCGCCTGGGCACCTGGAGAGTGTCTTTGGGGAAAGACTCATCCTCTCTCAGCCCATGGCACGAGAAGCAGGTCCTTACGGAGGCAACACTCCATGGCACCTCTCCAGCCCCGTATGTTGCAGATGAGGAAACTTAGCCTCAGAAACCTATTCTTAGTTTATTATTTTTATTTAAAATCGGGTTTTCCTTAACAGTGAGCATCACATGCCCTGGCATTGGGAGAAACTGTATTAAATATGACATCTTGAGTTAACAACCACTACGCCACTGGGACTCAGCGAGTTTAAAAGGAATCCACACACGAAACAAGAAAACTCGAGGTCACAAGGCTAGAAAAATGGCAGCATGGGTCTTTCTGACGAACCAGCCTTCTCAAGCTGTGTGCACTCAGTGATAGCACATGTAACAAACTCTGATGCCCTTTGTGGTGAATGAGCAACTTGGTATGTTTGTATGGATGTGGTGTTTGTGAGAATCACAAAACACTTGGGCGCTGGATAATGTCTCATAACAACAAGCCCAAGAGGGGGGTGTTATCACCCTCTCTTACAAATAAAGAAACGGAGGTTCTGCAAGGCTCTGGGTGGCTGAGACCACAGAGACTCCATGCCCGGTGTCCTACCCAGCCTTTGTGGAAGTTGCATATCATCTCTAATCACATCATCATGCCCTAAGAGCACCCACCCACCCTAGCAAGTCACACGGCGGCGGCCCCTGCTCAAGTGATCTTTATTTTCTTCCTAGGTCCCTACATGAAATCACATGGAGAAAAGGCAGACACGTCCAACTAATTATACAGAACAGAATGATGCTCTTTATCATGTATGACATGACCACATGTGGGTTTGGTTTCTGTTACAAGTTCAAGAGATCTTGTGCAGGTCTCCCATCCATCTATGTCCATAAACCAAGTTATACTGGAAATGGGTTTACAAGGAGAAAGTCCCCTGGAAGTCCTCTACCAAGTGCCTGGCTCAAGCTCTAAGCCCTGGGAGTTTGATAAAAGGATGAAGAATGGTCTCAGAGTTTTGAAGGCTTGCAGAGCTGCTGGTTACTCTGCAAACATCTTCAATGCAGGCTTCCTTGAGGTCGGTGTGAGAAGGTTACAGAGCAGGGTCAAGAGAGTGGCTTCTAGATGGATTAGATTTGAATCCTGATAGACCACTAGCTAGTCGTAAGACTTTGCACTTTTTCTCCTTGTGCCCCAATTTCCTGACTTGACATAGGAAAATAATGCTTAGGGGCTTGGTTGGGGAGCTTCCATCAGTTAGTTCATGTAAAGTGTTAAACCATTCTGTGATGTTCACCTTCCCAACATGATCGCTGAGGACAAGGTGAGTGTATAGGCAAATGTGGTGAAGAAATCAAGCAGCCATCTAGCTCAGAAGCAACAGGGCTTACATTGAAGAAGCACATCAGCCTGTGTGATCATTAAGTGTCATTGGGATCAGATATCGGGTATCTAAAACCAAGAACGAAATCATACCCAAGCTGAATGGGAGGATGTGGCATGGAGTGGAGACCCGGTGCCCATCTATATATAATTGGACATATCCTCAAAGAGGGATCATGGGGAGGGGATGGGCTGGTCAGGGTGCAATATAGCACCCATGAAACACACAACTTTCCTCTAGTTCTTTGGTGCTTCCTTCACCCCACTATATTGATCTCAATTCTACCATATAAATCGGATTATAGCAGAGCATGCTACAGCTAAGAGCCTACAACACAGGAAATTCAGGATAGATAAATCCCTCAGGGCCATCAATGAGGATAGAGACACCAGTAGGATTAGGGGATGGTGTAGGGAGAAAGGGGGATTCGGTCACAAGGATCAACTGGAACCCTCTCCCAAGGGGACAACTAATGGAAAAATGGGTAGGGGGCAATGGATGGCAATGTAAGACACAGAAATAATAATCTGTAACTTATCAAGGGTTCATGAAGGAGGGAGGAGGAAGAAAAGGGGAGCTGATATCAGGGGCTCACATGCTTTGAAAATGATGTTCGTGACAAATGTACAAAGGTGCTTGGCAAACTGGATGAATGTATGGATTGTGGTAAGCGATGTAAGAGCCTCTAGTAAGAGTATTTCAACAAAACTGTGCCCAGCACATGCTGAGTACCAAGTGTCAGCTATTTGTTCTTTGTGACTCAGAGCAAGGATCTACCTGTGCTTCATAGTTAACTAAATGCCAAGATAAGCAGCCAAGTCTAACTTCAAGTTCCTGGTCTTGATAGTCCCGGCACTCATGCCACGCTTCATTGAATGGCCCTTCCCCCTGGTGCTCAGCAGGGGCTCCAAACCATTCCATACGTGGGTTACCACTCACATGTGAGGATCCCTTCTGAGATGCTACCCTCCCGGGAAGTGCCTCCCCCAGCCCCTCGTATGCACTCCTAACGCTGCGGCCGAGCTGCTCACAGGCAGGGCACAGACGCCGATAATGGAGAATTTCTCAGTGCCAAATTCTATATCCTATGGGTGCCACCTGGACTCTGTCCCCGAGTCAGTACTTTTCTTTCAGCTGGGGAGTCTTTTACTTCTCCAACTGGATAATCTCCTTATATTACAAAAAGAAAATTGCAATCAGCCCAGCTCAGGTCTGAGAGCGCAATAAAGCAGGGGGAATGGAACCTTAATCACACCGTGATAGTCAGAATCACAGCAATCTCTGTTCTGCTTGATTGATATGACCCAAGCCAGCTAACCCAGACCCCCTGCCAACAAGTCGCAGCTGACTCACTGTGACCCTGCAGGACAAAAAAGACCTGCCCCCCACAGGGTTTCCAAGGCTATAAATCCGCAGGAAAGCAGGCTTCCACAGCTATTAGGGAGCGGTTGCGGATGGAAAGATTTAACTCTGAATTTTGTGTTGGTAGTCAAGTGCTCGAATAGCTGCATCACCAGAGAGGCTGCAGGGCCTCCTGCGGCAAGTGGCCCTTGCCAATCAGGATGCAATTCAGATGCATACTGACAATGCCAAGTGGTATTGGGTGCCCAGGCCCCCTGTTTCCATGAAGTTCCAGCAAATCAGGATTTGGAAGCATGACGCACAGGTATTTCCCAAGACCATATGGCATACTATATTCTTCTTTCTAAGTGAGAAAAGGGAACAAGTACACATTTACCTGGGTGCCT
>PVJH01048883.1:0-10576 GCA_004026705.1 Nesogale talazaci
CGTGTACTTTCAGGTCCTGCTCTGGCCTGATTTCATATATACCATTTGCATTTAACAATGGAGTGTTGCTGTGCACGCCCAACTTTATGACTCTGTGGGTCAGACAATACCCAGCTCATGATGGGTAGTTCAGGCCTCATGGTGACTTGGTGGCCTATGGTGAGGCATTCAGTCTCCACCAAAGCCCAATAACAGTTCAAGAGTTGTTTTTCTAAAGGAAGTAGTTGTCTGCAGAGGATGGCAGGACTTTACTCCAGTGGTCTATGCTGTGATTCACCAATAGGGGTCTGCCAAAGACCCCACACTGCATCTTTATCAACAACTGACACCTCTAGTACCCAGTGGTACTATGATCAGCTGGATCCTATGGTCTCAGTGGTAAAGCAGCTTGCATGGTGGCCTGAATGTGTTGCACACACTTTCCTTGCTCTGGGCGCCACTCAAAATTGGAGACCTTTCATGTCATTTGATAAATAGATTGAAGAAGAACAACCAAGTGATGAATATGTTGCCTTCAAAATTCAAAGAGGCCTACTAGGCATTGTGCCTCCTGTTTTATTGTTGCTGGAAGCGGAGGGGAGCAGATCCAATAGTTTATTATTCACTTTAGTAGGAATATATCAACATACCGCACACCACTGGACCGCTAGAAATTTTACCGGGTTGGAGGGTGCTTGAACCTTCCTTGGGTTGATTTCCCAACCTCTTGTATGCAGACATCTTACAAATGAATCTAAAATCTTTGATACATCTTCCTTAGTGGGTCCAATTAGCATAATATCATCAATATAATGGACTAGTGTGACATTTTGTGGAATAGACAGGAGATCAAGGCCCTTATGCACTAAATTATAGCACAGGACAGAAGTGTTGATCTACCCTTGGGGAAGAGTTGTGAAAATGTATTGTTGCCCCTGCCAGCTGAAGGTGAATTGCTTCTGGTGATCCTTTGAGACTGGTATTGAGAAGAAGGCATTGGTCAGATCAATAGCTCCATAACAAGGACCAGGAGAACTATTAATTTGCTCAAGTAATGAAATCACATCTTGAATAGCAGTTGAAATCAGAGTCACCTCCTGGTTAAGTTTACATAATCGACTGTCATTTTCCAGAGTCCATATGTCTTCTACAGAGGTCAAATAGTTGAGTTGAATGGGGAAGTGGTAGGAATCAGCACCCCTGCATCTCTCAAATCTTTGAAGGTGGCACTGATCTTTAGTTATTGCTCTTCAGCGGTCTGCCCAAGCTGCCAGTGCTCTAAACAATTGACAGTCCAATGCTACAACGGACTGAAACATTCAATACTAAATTAACAGCCTTCTCCAAGTGGGAGTCACCTCATTGCTACCCCAAGTTGTCCTTCTAGCAGACGATGTAGACAATTTATGGCAATTAGTTAAAGCCACCCAACCCCCTGCTACATAGCTTTTTTCTTGACCTAACATCACATCTCTCATGATGTAACTTCTGCATTAAGACTCCAGCAAAGTTATCTTTTGTGAATACGGAATGAACACTTTTTTCAACTTATACATAACTCAAGAGATAATTAACTCAACTTATACATAACTTATACATAACTCAAGAGATAATTAACTTGAGATAATTAACTCAAGATAATTAACTCAAGAGATAATTAATGTAAATCAATCTTGAGTTAACTTGGCTAACACTTTATCCTCCATTTTTAATGAAGTTGGAGGAAAGTTTTTGTTATGGATTAGCCCCAGTAATTTGTTCTTGTTCTTATGTACACTCCTTTTAGCTGGAAGTGGGTTTGCATTATGGAAAAGCCCACAACTTGTACAAAATGCCCACAACATGAAACCACCACAGGACTGTTGACAGAAGTTCTTAACTTGGAAGTAATAGAAAAGGGGGAGCCCTTGGGAGAGTTCCTGGCAGAATCTGTGAACTTGGGGGAGAAGCAGAGACAGTTTCGGATGTTGCTATGACTCCTAGAGTGGTGTTGAAGCTGCTGAGTAGTAATACATGCCTTTAGGTATCTGGAACCCATGCTTGCAAGTGTCCTGTAATTTTCCAGTCTTGAGTCAGACAGAAACTGCTGGGAATCCTGTGTTTCCATGACTCCCAGAAAGAACTCCACTCTTGAGGAAATAAGACCTGAGGCCAGCGCACCTGATATCCTTCTGCTTTAAACCTCTCTCAGAACACTTCTAGCTTTCCCATAGTAACAGCTAAGATCCTGTAATATGATTGGACGATAATGTCCTACAATGCAATTGGATGGTTGATCCTGTCAAGTGATTGGATGAAATAGTCTGGTAAGACAATTGGCTGGTCTGGGTCAGCCAGCTATACCTCCCATCCATAGCTCACAGTGTGGGCTAATCATTTCTCATGCTACAAACCCATGAACTTATACGGATGTGTTTGGAAACAAAAAAGTATGTGAAAGAAGCGATCTGATTGGTCAATGCAACCTATGCAATTCTTGTAAAAGCCGTTTTAAAGTTTAATCTTCTGTCTCCTTATCTCCAGAGTCTGTGTGCACAATGGAAGTTCATCCTACCAACCTCACTTCCCCGCATGCCGAACCTGTACCCACACACCAGAAATATGTTTGCTTATATTTCTCAGACTATGCAAAAGCAATCAACTGTATAGATTGTAACAAACTAGAAGGAATATTGCAAAAAAAAAAAATAGGAATTCCCGAACACTTCATTTGTCTAATGTAAGAACAGATCATCAGGATCAAAGGAAGCTTCATTAAACACTTGTCATCTGCACATCTGCCTTGCTTACTGAAAGTGAGGTGGATTTGAAGCACTTACTGAACAAAATCAAAGACTACAACTTTAGTATAAACTCATCATAATGGAAACAAAATTACTAACAACTGAATCAATAGCAGCATCCTGTTAAATTGCAAATAAATGAAAGTTGTGCAAGATTTCATTGCATTAGGAGTCACAATTAATTAGCATGGAAGCCAAGGCTAAGCAACTTAATGATGCATTGAATTGGGCAAATTTCTTGCACAAGACTGCCATTCTGCCAACAGTGGCTCATAGTGTATGCCTTTGGTTTTCTGAGCCTATAATTGTTCACGGGAGTAGCAGCTCAGTCTTTCTCCTGGAGAGCTATTGGTCATATTGAATCACCGACCGTGAGTATCACACCTCAATATGCAAGCACTATCTGAACAGGACTGCTCACAAGTGTTTAAAGAGTGAAAAGTCACTTTGAGGACTAAGGCATTGCCTGATTGAAGCCATGGAATTTTGTATCACCTCATGTGCATGTGAATGTTCAATTGTGGTGTTGGTATGGACCATTGGAAGTACAATAGACTGTCAGAGAAATAAAAATACATGTGGTTTGAATTAAATGTAGCCAGAATTCTTCTTAGAAGCCCAGCTATTGAGACCTTACATGATAAACTTTAAACATGTTATCAGGAGAGGCATGTCTCTAGAAAGGAAAATCATTATTGGTAAAGTAAAATGCCAGTGAAAGAAGAGGAATACTCTGAAGGGAATGGATTAACTCAATGGCTGAAGCAGTGGACTGAAACATAACACTATTTTTTGGCTGATGCAAGATCAGGCAGTGATTTCTTCAGTTATGTCTATTATTGCAGTAATTCTCAGCTAACTCAGTAGCATCAAACAGCACAATTATAACAACACTCTTTTAATCTAGGATCCCTGATTGAGTATCAACTTTTGTGTAATCAAATAAGTCAAAATAAAAGTAGAGCAAAAAAAAAATAAAAGTAGAGCACTGTTTCTTTTAAGAATAGGGATTAACGTATTACGATTTAATACTTATGTTAGGCAAAGTTCTCTAGAGAAACAAAACCAGGACACTTAGGAAATATATATATATATATTTATATATCTAAATAAATATATAAATAATAATATATAAATATATATAAATATAAAATAAATATAACACATATATATATATATATATATGAATAGGTTTACACAACAAGAAGGAATATAACAGCTAGTTAGTCCACACAGCAGTACAGAGGGCTCAGTTCAATTCACTTTTGTGGCACAGTCAATATACTGGAAGTCCTTCAACTTGCATGGGATTCTGGGATGGGATCCCAGCAGGCTCCGATGGGATCTCAAACTCGTGCATGGGGATAGGATCAACCAGCCTCAAGCTAAAGCAGTGTAGGCACCAGCAGTGGGGCAAAGCAGGTCTCAAAGGATCCTCAAGTTCTAGTGCCAGGGTCCATGGGTAGGTTCGGCCCACTCGTAATATAGCAAACAGTTTGAGGCAGGAAACTAGGTAAAGCAACAACATACTGGTCTGATTGCTGAGGAGCAAGAGAGAGATGGGATGCAGGCCTTCTTTATTTCAATCATTTTCCAATCAAACTGAGACCTTATTAAAATCCTCCCTCATGTTCCTATTGTCCTAGTTGACACCATAAACCTATCACAATGCTGTTTTTAGAATACAGTGTCTGGGTAGCTCCCACAACCACCGAGGACAGTGATGCCAAAAAAAAAGAGAAGAATACAGTGTCTTTTCTAGGATGACTTGATTAAAAATAGAAATGAAGGGGATTTCTAAGAGATGGAAATATTAAAAGGACAATGTGCATATAAACTGTACCTCTCAATTTTCTAAGAGAAAATGTGTGCAACTTCAGATACATTTCTATGAATGAATTAGTAAATTAGCAATGTTATCTTGAACCCTTAGACGAAATCAGTTCTATCTTCTTACCTATATAGGAGGACAGATTTCTTTCTGGGTTTACCATGATTTCAGCTCTTATCAACACTATAGCACAGGAAAGAGTCACTGTAGAGAGTTTAAATAAGCAGGCCTTTAAACAAAGCAATTAACACATCTTCCTCCCATGTATTGGCATGTGTCTTATAGGCTAGTAGCCAAGTGACTTAACTACTTGTATTAGAGTTTAAATTCATGGCACTAAGTTTACAGATGCCTACAGTTCACAGTGAACTTCCCAAATATATTCTGAGATGTCTTATAGATTCAGCCTCCATTTAGTTCTTACTGATTACTAACCTATAACTTGAATTTCCTATTGGATAGTGCACAATAGGGAGTGGGTTAGTACCACTCCCATAACCAATGCAGGGAGGGGAAAGTCTGTGATTTGCCTTTGTGGAAATTGGAATCCTAGAATTAAGTGACCCAGAGACTTAACAGCTTAGTTAGAGATGCCCAGAACCAATCCTGTAGCCTTTTCTCTGCTTTGTAATGTGCATCTTTCTAGCATAATATCATGGCTCCATTCCCGGTTTTGTTCTTACTCCTGCAACTATGATATATTCATCTGCTCCCAATTCATGTCCTATTTAAACATCTAATTTTCTCCAAAACCTTCACTATTATTACGCCACGATGCTGATGGTCTCCTTTATCTTGATGTTGTCTCTTTGTCTTGACTAAGGTGTAAGGACGGTGTCTCTGTAAACTATGTTTTGATTAAGCATATTTATTTGTGCCTACAGTAAATAGTATAGTTGGAAGGCAGAAACCAAAGCTCTTTTTTGGTGGAGTCTTTAGAGGAAGTTATGTTATTGCTCTTCATTTCCATGAGCCTCTACTGAATCATAACGTAAGAGTTCTTGGATTTACAGATCTGTGTTCTGGGATTTTCAGAAATGCTATTTTCTGAACTATCTGAACCCAGAAGTCTTATTCAGTCCTGCCATGAGTTTTCCCATCTTTTTGAATTGTTGCACATTATTTGTTAATTATCTGCCCTGTATGCAACCATTGACTTTGTGGCAGTCTGGTCCAGTTTTTCAGTTAGGCATTTCTTGACTTAGCATGTTTTCTGGAAAACAGTATTCAGCACTATCCTTTTACAAAAGTAATTTCCATTTGAGAAGCTCCAGGTTATTCTGTTATAGAGTGGGGAGAGATGATGGCACTGTAAAACGTCCTGATTCACTTTTTTTGTTTTTGTCATCTTAATTGTTGCATCCATGTCAGGTGGCATCACAGGGAGCAGTGTGGGTGAAGGCAGTCAGCAGTCTCCCTTTAGGTTTGAGCACATATTGAAACTTTGGTCAGATAAAAAGCCTCTTCCCTACTCAGTACAGTACATTCTGGCATTCCATTATGAAGAACCCATTCAAATATAAATCATCAACTATAAGAAATATTCTCAGTGATTTTTACGTGGGTTAAGTGACCTAGAACAGCTTCAAATTATATTGCTCTTTTTGCTTGTTTTGTGTTGTGCTATGCTTGAATAATGTCGTGCAGCTGTTAATCTTTGAAACGTAGGATTTCGTATGGAGAAATATAATCAAGGAGTGACCTTAAAGCTTGCCATTTAATTAACTTCTGAGACTCATTCAGGGTTTGACCTTCCCCCCAGATGGCATCCATTTTGGTGGAAGCTGCTTGTGGGTCAGCTAGTGTGTTAGTCCGGGTAGACTAGAGGAACAAATTTCAGAGACATGCATATAGGTGTAAGGAAAGGGTTTATATACAAAAGAAATATGACACTAAGAAGGCATCCCAATCCAGTCCAGTGCAAAGTCATAAGTCCAATATTAACCTATATGCCCGAAATTACTCTATAAAGTCTGCTTCCGACTCAGGAAGTCACAGGTCAGTGGGTGCAGAATTCTGGCACTGGCAGGGGTCTCCCCATGGCTCCTCGCTTCCAGGGCTCAGGTCCATCAACAGCATGCCTGCCACTCCAGCTTCAGAGGTCTGTCTTCATCAGGGCAAAGCCGAGTGTCTCTCCGTTGGCTTCTCCAGCTTCTTGGAGGCTGCATCTTGTGTTGCCTGTGTTTAATCATCTCTGAAACTAATTCCCAACAACTGGGGAAGATAGCTTCTCATCTTCACGAGGGAAATACTGCGAGATTTCCCAGGAGTCTCAGGTGAAAGCCATGCCCACACAGAGGCCTCATCAGCTACTCAATGGCTATCTCCAGATTGACAGGCCAGACTCCACCCCTACATTTCAATTATAAAATTAACATAAGCAGATGACTGCCACAGCTAGGAAGGTGGATGAATATCTATCATGGACTTCAATTTTCACATGAAGAGGATGGTTTTTGAGCTTCACTTTTTGTTCACTCTCCATTAGCAAATTACATGTGAGACAGTTTTATTGAAGTCATCCAATTAAAGAGTGCATTGTAGGACCTTTATTAATTTTTGCATGAAAATAGGTCTTTCTAAAGGCAAGCATTTTGGTAATAAAATGTTACTTTTACTTTAGATCTTATTAATAAAATGAAATATATGTATATATTTTTGTTTTTTTCTTTCAGAAAATCAGTTTTTATTTGGTAACATAAGATGAGGCTTTCTGTTCTCTTCTGAGTGTCCCTTGGAAACCCTCAGGGGCCAGTCTGCTCTGCCCTTTCACTCTGAGTCAGAAGGGACTTGGTGCCAGAAGTAGCTTGCATGCTTATGAGTGGGATTGCTTTATTGCTATTAAGAATAAATGAAATGCTGAATTTTGATGCATTTAAGGACATAGCAACTTAAAAAAAAAAGATTTTTACAAGTAACTTGAAATAGATATAAAGGAGTGATTTTGTCTAAAGGAATAAAAGAGATCAGTAAGGTAAAAGCAACTGTTTTCACTAATTCAGATTAAATATTTAGAAACTACTAGGTCTAGTGTTTGACTGTAGCCAAAAGAAAATGAGTGCCAATGTCTGAGTTGCATATTATCCCATGTTCAAATTCTTTACAGAATTAAAGCCCCGTCCCAACCTCAGTGTAGAAAAAGCCGGGTGATGCTGGATAGGAAGGTCTAGTCTGCTTATCCAAATGGAGGCAATAAAGGGTCAATAGCCACTCTCAGAAAGAACAGCCTTTCTGCTCACGCTGAGCTTTCAAGTCCCCCCAACCTTGGGAAGCAGTTTGTACTTCATCCTTGAGAGTTGCCATCTGTCAGCGCCCCGACACAGTGAGTCATTTAATTTGTAAAAAGATCTTGTCTCTTGCTCCTTGATATCCTGCCTATCCAGCAGCTGTCAGCAAGGTACCAAATAGTGGATTCTATCAGAGGGCTTGTGATCAATGCATCCTTTAGCCTGTGCCCCCTGCTGCTTCTGCTTTATCCTCCTGCTCTTCCTTCCTGGATGTTTTGCTGTTACTTATTCATCAGCTTCCAGGCATAGGGAGAAGCCTGATCTGAACAGTACTAGAATTACCAATGTCTACAACTCTGGTAGTCAATTTTTGGTCAGTACACATCTGTTTCTAGATATAACACAAACATGTGTTCCTGCTTCTGTTTCTTTAGAGCACCAGAGTTACACAGAAATGACAGTGCCTGGGGTCTTTAAACAAGGGGCAATGGAAGGAGGGATCGGCGAGCCTTTGTGGAAGAAGCACTTCGCATTGAATCTAATCAAAGAAAGCTTAATGAAATTCATGATCAGTAAAGGGAATACATTCAGGTTTAAATTTTGAACAATAAGTTAGCAAAAAGCTGCACTTAACTGTGGACATCCTAAATCTCTTTTGATTCCTGTCATAGATTCTGCGTATATTTACTTTATTTTGCCCAATAATCAGCAAGCTGAATAACCTTGTCCTTCCTAGACTGCATTTGAGTGGATTGCTACCACTCCCCTAGCCAGTCCAAGGAAGACTTGCTTTTAGGTGTGTCCTTAGTAAAAGTTGGAGTACAAAGGTCATGACTCATATCCTGACTGCTTTACCGTAAGGCCCCCGAGCCAATCAATCTTCTTTGCTCTTCTCTCTAGAATAGTACACATGTCCCAGTCTCACCCCGGCTTCTGTGGTTCTCTCTGCAACTGTGATGTACTGATCTCCTGCCGATCTCTGTCCTATTTAAGCAGCTAGTTTTTCTGTAAACCTTGTAAGTGATATTATTATCTCATCTTGAATTTCCTCATCTTGATAATGGATATTTGTCTTGTGGTTTTCTCTTTAAGACTTAGTGAGTGTATCTCTGTAAATGGTATTTCTAGTTCAGTTCCTTTTTTCTCTCACATAACACCTTGCACTATGTGTTAGTCTAGGCAAACTGGAGAAACAAATCTACAGAAACTCATCTATGCCAATGAGAATGTTTTATACAATAGTTAAGTGTACATTCAGAATGTCTCCCAACACAGTCCAGTTCAAGCCCTTGAATCCAACATAGTCTAGATGTCTGACACCAATCTACAAAGTCCTCCTCAAACTCACAGAATCCACACAAAGACACCGAATGCAGGAGGTTTACAGGCCAGAGGGTAGAAACTCTGAATCCAGTGGTGGTGTAAGCATCTCCGGGCTTGGCAGGGCTCACCATGCAGCTTCTCCAGCACCCAGGGCTATGTCAGGGTAAGTCCATGTGGCTTTTACTCCTTGCCAGCACACTGGTCTGACCACCAAAGAACAGGAGAGCAGAGAACCAAAATGAAAGGAAGCACTGTGCCATTTGTCTCTCCACCCTTCGATTAGTCACAAATGTGCTTACCAGCCATTTTGGTAAAATAAACCATAACTCTCTCACACTCTCATGGCCCCCTGTTTAATGTTTGCAAATATTCTACTTAATGCTTACTCCACATTAAATCTCTCTCTCTCTCTTTCTCTCTCTTGATGGGTTTTGCTGGGCTTGGAGTAGACCTTAGTCACTTTTTCCAACAGTATTTGTAAACATTTGTGAGAGATTATTGAAAGATGCATTTCAAAATTTACTGGAATGTTCATCTTATTGCCTGCAAAGCATAGTACAAAGCTTATTTTTTAGTTAGTATCTCATTTCTTTGGAAAATAATCTCAGGAAATACCAGTGGGAGTTTCAGGGAGAGTGCAGGCATATAATACAGGATAGATTGATGAAGCTTCACAAGCTTTATATCTACAATGGTACCTGTACCTCTTCCTAAAAATGTATTCCACATCTCTTTGAATAAAGTCTTACCCCATATAACAAGGTAAACCTCTTGTGAGTTTACAAGATTGCTGTTACTCTGTGAGTGGGAATTGACTCAATGGCAGTGAGTTTGGGTTGGGCTTTGTTGTTGACCACACTATTATTGGCCCACAGCCTAATGTGATGCAATGATAATTTGTGTTTTTTTTTTGGGGGGGGGAGGGGCATCACTGCCCTCAGGTGATAGGAGTAGGAGATAATTTGTGTTTATGATTATATTTCTGTCATGAGTGACATGAAGAAGGATAAATGAAATGTGGAAAGAATGTGAAATGGAGCACAATTTATGTGATGACTCAAGGCCAACACTGTCATTATTTCTATTCTATTATTGAAAGTTATTAGCATCTTGGAAATTTAGAACTAAAGTCCTAAGAGGACTCAGACTCTTTTCAAACTCTGTTGAAAATAATGGGTGACCTTTTATTCATAATTGTGGATAGCAGAGGATGGGAAGAGAGTGTATAAGAATAAAAAAGGGGGACCTGTCAGGAGCCCTCCGGCCCAGACATGCTTGACCTGGCTACAGGCCGAATATGCCTGAACTCTGTTGCAGTTTGTTGCCTGGGGTTTGTAGTTTGTCGCCTTTGTAACTGTAAACAGCCCTGGCCTCTGAAGCCAGACTTGCAGCTGTGCTGCCATTCACTTGTTAATTTTGAAGATCATGATATG
>PVJH01048884.1:0-10574 GCA_004026705.1 Nesogale talazaci
CAATCAATATCCATTAAAAGGAAATTTATTAAATTTCATACAGAATGAAAATAAATTTTACCAAACCCAATAATTAATTTTAAAAAGAAATTGCAGAAGCTTTACAGCAGAAAGTTTGAAAAATTCAAATGAAATCCAAAAAAATTTTAAGCTGTAAATTATAGAACCATTAATTGAAACATTAAGGAAACCATTAAGAGGAAACATGAAGGGAAAGGATTTGTCAAAAATATATCTTACATAAAGAGAACCTTGAAGATTTCAAAGACAAAAATCCTGCCTTCTTACTTCATGCCCTTCAATGTCTTTGTCATTGCTTTGCAAGACAGCAAATTCTGTTGTAGAACAGTTCTGAGGAGTAGAGAGTCCCATTTTAGTTTGAACTAACTAATTCTGGCTAACCATATTTTGCCTTAGAATTGCTCTAAAAATGGACACAGAAAACAGTTCTGAAAAGTTTGTACTTGCAAATGATGCTAGGGATACTGTGGCTCAACCAATATATAGACCCGAACAACAATACTGCCCCCTTTGATCAGGACACATCTCTCCAAATAATGGCTAAAGATCAAATCCCATTACCTTTATTGACAACTTAAAAGGGTATGAGTCATGGGAAAAATCTCATATGCCATAGCCAAATCCCATGTGCCTGTGTAATACTGATAAAAGAATAATAGTGGCTTTGACTTGTTTCTGGATCCCAATAGTTATGTGACTGGATCTCACAAAGAAAGGGTGTATAAGTCTTCTATGTTGCTGTAACTTACCACAAACAAGGTGGTTAATAACCACATACATGCATTCTCTTGCAACTCTGGAACCTGAGATGGATTTCACTGACTGGAAAGCAGAGTTTGCCAGTGCCTGGTGCTCTCCAGAGGCTTGAGGGTTTAGGGGGAAAGACATGTCACTGCCTCACCCATCTCCTGGAAGCTGTCCTCATGCCTTAGCTGATGACCCTGTCCCACATTGCCTTCTCATTCTTTGTTTCCAATGTCCAATTGCCTTCTGTTTCATACTTATTCTAGATCCCTGATCAGTCTTATTCAGCTGTGGTTGGTGTGAATACTGCCCCCTTATGATAGTGCCAGGTATGTAAAAAAAAATACAGAGAATGGTAAATCATAAGAAACTGTATAATGAACACTATTGACTGAACTATGCTATGTATCATCTTTTGTATTATTAAAGCTATTGTTACATATCATTTTCATTAGCAAACCATCCCATGACAATGGATCACATAGAGAAGAATGTTAAGAAAAGAAAATTTGGTGAGGATTTTTGTACACTATGGTTTTACCTCAATAATTACAGCAGGAATTGAGAAACTGCAATGTCTTATTTGTTGTGAAGTTATATCAAGTGAATCTATGAAGCCAAACAAACTAAGAGGCCATTTTGAAAGCAAGAATTTGAGATTTGCCAGCAAGGATACCAACTATTTTAGAAACAAGCTAATGGACTCAAGATAGCCAGACTTAACACTGGTGGCAAGTACCACAAACAAAACATATCAGCCGTTGAAACTTCATATTTGGTGATACTCAGACTCACCAGGGCTATGAAACCTCACACCATTGCTGAGGATTTACCATTGCCAGCAGCCAAAGACTTTGCTCAAGTTTTGCTCAGAAACAAATTTGTTACGAAATTGAGTGTGATTTCCGTATCTAATGACACTGTTTTCAGAAGAATAGGTGACTTTTCTGTAGATATTCTAGATTAGGTAATCCAGGAAATTAAATCTGTGCCACTTCCAGTATTTAACAACCAGCTTGATGAATCTATAGACATTGCACACTGTTCACAGTTAGTGGTTTGTGTGAGGCATATTAATGATGGTGACTTTAAAGATGAGTTTCTTTTTTGCCTCTTGAAAAGACAACTACAGCATGTGATGTATTTAACACAGTTGGTTCATTTCTGAAAGAGCATAAAATCTCTCCGGAAAATGTTTGTGGAGTAAGCACAGATGGTGCTCCAACTTTGCTAGGATGTCCATCTGGATTTCAATGTTTGGTGCTGAATGAGCCATCAGAAGTCATTGGAACTCTATGCATGAAATATTGGCAAATACTAGCAATGAAAAGCATCATAAGTTCTGTCAATTTTGTAAAGGGGAGGACTTTAAACAATGGACATTTTTCCCCTACTGTCCAAGGAGTTGGATGCACCGAATAATGCTCTGCTATTTCACACTGAAGTGAGATGGTTGTCAAGAGGAAATGTTTGAAAATGTGTCTTTGAGTTTCATGATGAGTTCAAAGCGTTTTTTAATTAGAAAACAAGACTGCAGAGTGAAGCACTTTTTGGTGATAAAATTGAGCTAAAGGAAATAGCTTTCTTGGTTGACATCTTTGCCAGGTTGCATGAGTCAAATTTATCACTGCAAGGAACAAATGCAACATGCCTCAATTGGTCTGAAAAGATCTGATCATTCCTAATTAAACTGCAGAAAATTGGGTGAAAATAAAATTTACATGTCCCGTATCTTATCTGCTTTTGTTGAGGAACATGACGAACCAAACAAAAATATGATGATGATAATTTCTGTGAAAGAACACTTGAACATGCTTGCAGACAAAGTTTCATCATACTTTCCAAATTTACCCAACACCCAATTTGTACTTTCCAGAAGCCCATTCACAAAGTTGAAGATGTTTCTGAGACAGCACAAGAGGAGTTCATTGAACTTATTTGCAGCAATGCAGCAATAACTGATGTCTCTAAAAACCCAGTTACAAAACTCTGGATCAAGTGTTTGCAGACATATCCTAATCTCTCTGAGACTGTGCTGCACCTTCTTCTTCCATTTCCTACAACGTATCTTTATGAAACAGGGTTTTCCAGCTTGTTGGTTATCAAGGCTAAATACAAGAGTAGACCTGTGGAAGATCTTCAATGTGCTCTTGCAGCCTACCCCGAGAATTTCTGATATGGAGAAAAAGGCCTAAATACAGGCATGTACATGGGTAAATATATTTATATATGATCATGGGGAAATAGTTCTACAAGCATATATTTATAGGTTCAGCACACCAGTCTGTGTGACCACGAGGTATCAAAGGGATCAGGGATCAGGCTACAAAGAACAGAAAATGATATCATTGTTTACCCACCTTCGTGTTAGGATCACTGAAGACAAATGTATGCAAGCAAATGTGGTGAAGAAAGCTGATTGTGCCTGGCTACCAAAAGGCATAGCATCTGGAGTGGCTTGAAGGTAAACAAGCAGCCATCTAGCTCAGAAGCAACAAAGCCCGCATGGAAAAAGCACACCAGCCTGTGGGACCATGAGATGTCGAAGGGATCAGGGTCCAGGCATCAAAGAACTAAAGATTATATTATTGTAAATGAGGGGGAGTACAGGTTGGAGACCCAAAGCCCATCTGTATGTAATGAACTTTCCCTCACAGAGGAGTTACAGGGAGATGAACCTAACTGGTGCAGTGTAGCAATAATGAAAGCATTCAACTTTCCTCTAGTTTTTCAATGCTTCCTCCTTCCCACTATCATGATTCCAATTTTATATAACAAATCTGGCTAGACCAGAGGGTGTATACAGGTACAGATAGGGGCCAGAAACATAGGGAATAAAGGAAAGATGATCCCTTCAGGACCAGTGATGAGAGTGGTGATACTAGGACGGTGGAGGGAAGGTGGGGTAGAAAGGGGGAACCAATTGTAAGGATCTATATATAACTTCTTCCCTGGGGTATGGACAATGGGAAGTGGGTGAAGGGAGACATCAAACAGTGTAAGATATGAAAAAGTAATAATAATTTAGAAATTATCAATGGTTCATGAGGGAGGGAGAAGCAAAGAAGGAGGGGGAAAATGAGGAACTGATGCCAAGGGCTTAAATAGAAAGCAAATGTTCTAAGAATCATAGAGGCAACAGACGTAAAATGTGCTTGGCATCCAATGGATGAATGGATGTGGATTGTGTGTGACAAGAGCGATATGAACCTCCGATAAAATGATTAATAAAAATGACAAACTACCTAAACTTTTACACTGATATTGGTTTCTTATACATGCTGTTGCAAAATGTAGCAATGTAGTTTACTGTTTTATATTAAGACTGTTACCCATGGTACACCATGCTTCAAGACAACATTTATTTTTAATTAGAAACAAATATTTCACAGTATATAATTACATACTGTTTTGTGATTAATCACTATGCTTTAATTATGTTCAATTTTTAACATTGGAAATATATTCTGCATATCAGATGTTTACATCATGATTCATAACAGTAGCAAAATTACAGCTATGAAGTAGCAGTGAAAAGAATTTTATGGGTGGGGGGTCACCACAACATGAGGAACTGAATTAGAGGGTCGCAGCATGAGGAAGTTTGAGGACCACTGATTAAAGGGTCCATTTGGCTTCAAGGAGAGGGGAAAATGCAAATGTGAAAGGGCTTCTCCAAATGACTTTTCTCGAGTTGTTGCTTGTGTTACTGCTGTGTTGAGCATTCTGCATTGCTTGGGTTAATCGTTTTTCATTGACCAACAATTTTAAATATTTCTAAAATCAATTTTCTTTGTTTCTAACTGCACCCATGGCACACTGGGTAAAGTGCTCAATGGCTAGGCAAGAGATTGGAGCTTAAACCCCACCAAATACTCTGTGGGAGAAAGGTACTCTAGTGTGCTCCTATAAAGAGTTCTTCTCTGTTATATAAGAGCACTATAAGTCTCCATCAACTCAAAGGCAATCGGTGTAGGCTTTTGGTTTACTTCATACATCTATGTCAGCTAGTAAGTCTCCGAAAGCATTTCCTTATGAATCTGGTCCAAAGGAAAGAATTCATAGATGAAATTTGAGTTTGCATCTTAGTTCCGCACTTGCTGCATGAAATGGGCAAGGTGATTAAATGATCCCTGATTTTTTTCATCTGTGGAGTAAATATAAAAATGTATACATTGCATAGACATCATCTTAGTGGAGGGTCTAAGTTGATACTTCTCTCTCTATTTCTTTTTTCCTGTCATACTTTAAGATCGTGGATATGTAATCATATTGTAATCACTGTACTCTCACATCTGAAAGCATCTATTTTCGCTGAAACTTAAATATGACCTATGACCTGCCCATTCTCAGGACTTTGGATTTGATGAAATATGTCAAATTGATCAAATAAGTGGGGAAACTTGGGCTTATACTTCCACAATTCCAACTTCATAAAAATGTCTTCTCATGTAATGCGGCTTTCTTTCTTGAATTGTTAGTGGTGGCAAAGGGAGGGGGAAAAGTCTCCCTGGTTTGCTTAGCCAACCCACATTTCTAATGCACCACCCCACTAGTCACTTCAGGCATTAGCTCAAACTCCAAAAAGTGACAACTTTATAACTAATTGGTAAACAAAATATCACTACGTGATAAACAAAAGAGTAGACAGCGTTAAGAATTTAAATGTGACTTAATCCCCAAAATGTGGGGCGTCGGGGAGCTGAGAGGAGCAGCACAGTCAGTTTTCTCATTCTCACACCTGCTGATGGATTGGTCCCAGAAAACCAGTCAGCGCTAAGGAAGCTTTGAAAAAATTTTAGAAACTGAGCAAACATGTAAAAGGAACATAGATCCCTAAAGGGAAGAAGGAGGAGAAAGAGAACATTTTTTAAAAATTGGATTGTGTAGTCTAGTGATTAAAATGTAAACAGTTTGAGCTAGTTAGCACAAGAACCATGTCACATTGAAGGAAACATCTATGGTTTTTGTCCGAGGATCAAAAAAGTAAGATTCGGTATGGGTGAATCACCAGGATGTTCTTGGAAGACTCTGGGATTTTGTTAATGCAAGATTCAAAAATAAAAGTGGTCGAGGATATCATTCTAGGAACACTGGTACTTACTGTTACCCATTATGCTGATAACTGCAGGATCAGCCACTTGTCACCACCATCGCTGATGGGAAAAAGAGGATTTTCCCACAGGCTTATAGTCTTGGATACTCTACTCTGTCCGACTGGATCGCCATGAGTCAACATAAGCTCAAAGGCAGTGTGCTTTTGACTTTTTGAGGTATCATGTCTTTAAATAATAATAATTTTCAATAAAGCTTTTACTGTGTCTTTGTTACAATTAATGCCATCCTGCATGATATAACGATGATGCATTTTTGATAGGTTGATGTAACGTTTTCATAATCTGCCTTTTTTTTAGAAGCACTGTTATTGTTCAGTAGATGTTGAGAACTATGGTGGCACCATAGCAGTGCTGTCCAGCAAAAATTGGTCTGCTAACCACAAGGTCACCAGGTCCAAATCCACCAGCTGCTCTACAGGAAAAAGATGACACAGTCCACACATGTAAAGATTTACAACTTGGTAGAAACCCAGTACAGAACCCTGTGAGTTACAAGGATTCAATTGCAGTGGGTTAAGTTTTTCATTTGAGAGAAAGCAAGAATGAGTCTTTTTTTCGGTAATTTGTGCCCAGACAGAATTCATATTGCTATAGATTGAATTGTATTCCTCTTCCGATATGATGAAGTCCTAATCCTTGTAGTTGTGAATGTAAACTTGCTTGGAGAAATTGAGCGTTCCTTTGAAGATATGATCGGCTAAGTTATACCAAGTAAGTTGCTTCTGAATCCTCCTGAGTGTGTTTTGCAGAAAAGGAAAAGACACATAAACAGAGACACAAAAAGTGGAGAGAGGCCTAATGTGGGGATCCACATATGAAAAAAGGCCAGAAAACAGCAGGGTTTCCAGAAGCTGCATGAAATGAGGAAGAGCCATCCTCTCAGGAACCAATAGAGACTGACTGTGAATTTGGACCTCTAGACTCCAGAACTATCAGAAAAGCAAATGCCTGCCATTCAAAGCCACTCTCTGTGTGGTTTTGTGCTAGAGCAGCCATGGGAAACTCAGGCAGCTACCATGTGCATACATGTGCAAAAAAGAAACATAAAGAAGAAGAAAATCATGGGTGCTCACATGGCTCTTAGTAAACAGACACTGGGTGACATAAAGCTTTGTTCATTGCACGTCTTAGATGATGCATAGCCAGAGTGCTCCTTAGAGGTAAGGATGCATACTTAGGATATGTTCTCAGGAGAGAGCAGACCCTGGATAAGGACATCTTGCTTGATAAAGAAGATGGACAACAAAAAACGAAAGGCCCTCCAGGAAAGAGATGGTCGCAGTGGCTGCAACAAGGAGTTTGAGTGTAGGAACAGACAGCTGTGAGGGTGGTGCATGATGGGGTCGTGTTCTTTCTGTTGGGCATTAGCTAGCTGCGGGTTGCAACGGACTCAACAACAACCAAAAAGAGACTCTTGTGATCACGCGTGCAAAACTACAAAAGGAGAAGTCTCACTACATTCCCTTTTAAAGAGCCCCCCTAGAAAAGTCCAGTAGAGGAATAGCATAGGATCGCAATGGGTTGGAACTGACAGGATGGCACCTCACAACAAAGATTTGTGGCATAGTGAAAAGAGCCCCGAGTGCACACAATGGTTAAGGCTTGGCTGGTTTGAACCTCTAAGACACGATGTGGTAGTCGGTTTTCCTGAAGCTGTACAGCCTCAGAAACAGTATGGGGCGATTCTTTTCTCCTACAGGGTCCACGGAGTTGTATATGAGTCAGAATTCATTCAAGGACAGTGCGTTTTGTTTGCAGTCTGGATATAATGAACCAATTGTAAACATCACAATTATGTACTATTCTGATCATTTTTTTTCCTCTAGTGTTAGGCTGGGGAAAATGATAACTTGTTGGCTTTTTCAAAAATTGCTGGTTCTACTCAAGAAACATGAAGTGTTCCTCTCCTAAGATTAGACACAAAGTGTGGATGGAATGTCAGCCTCTTTCCCCAAATAAAACAGCCATCATTGTGATGATTACAAACTCTTGGTGACCCCTTGCACACGCCATATGCAATGACTAATGTTTAAGAAGTAGATTGTCAGAGCATTCTTCTGAAGCAGCTCTGACTGGATTCAACCCTCTAACTTTCTGTTAACAGCTAAGTGAGTTAATCATTTACAATACTCAAGGACTCCTTTTCCCCCACAAAAGCATTACTGAGCCCTTCTGTTCCAGAAATATGGTATCTGCATTGAGTTTCCAGGTAATTTTGGCACACCAGTCTAACAAAACAGACCAATTATTATTTTAAACATACAGGAACATAGATTTAGTAAATTGTGTTCTTATTTTTATATGTGCCTTTCTCTTTCACAATAGGGAGAACTCCTTGAGAGCAGAGACTCTAACATATCCATCTGCATTTTTGCAATTGTTAGCATGGTACCTAGTATTTAAAAGATATTTAGTATATGAGTATGTTAAATGGATGAATGAGTGAGCAGAATGGACATGTAGATATTTGTGAATGAGCAGATAGCAATGACAGGTACTGTAGAATGCCCTGTATTTAAGGGAAGACTAATTCTTAAGAGCCCAAGTAAATCCTCTGGCTTGAAGTAAGGAAATTCCTAAAGGATTTTCTTTATTGATGGATAAAGGGTTTTCTGATGTCCACACTAGACCACAGAATGCCTCTGATCAACTGTATGAACTTCAATAGCAAAAAATTAATGTGCTAAGATGAAAGGAATAGAATATAGTGAGACAGCACAAATTTGAGCAATTGAGCTGAAAATAGCACAGAAGTTTTATTAAGACTTTGAGCAAAGTAATACAATTTAAATTTTTTAATAAAAATATCAACACCTCTGGGATTGGGCCACAATGACACCCAAATAGATTTGTTTTTCATGGATCCAAAAGTCCCTTTCCTGTCTCTAAAAAACTCTGGCAATTAGCTTTATTTTTACTAGATTTCTGGATGGAGCCAAGGGCTGACATGAGCCAATCTAGAAGATGACAGCATGACTCCACCCAGAAATTTCCTCGAAGAAAGGCCTCACCACATACTGCTACTTCTTTACAGAAGATTACAGCCAATGGAAAAACTTGATCTCTGTCTTCAGAAGAATAAAACAAGATCCATACCTTGCCCTATACTCAAAAGCAAACTCAAGATGGATTAGAAAGCCCAGAGATATAAATGTAAACCCCAGAGATTTAAAGATTATCAATGAGAAAACTACAACAAATTTAAGAACCCTATTGCAGAGCATACAGAGACTACCAAATATAATAAAGGAAGCAGACCTAGTAGAAGACAAAATAGATGACTGGGACCTGCTAAAATAAAAGATTTATGCATATTGAAAGGTTTCATTAACAGAATCAAAGTCCATAGTTTGGTGGGAAAAATCTAGAGCAATGACTAAAATCTATAGAATTCTGCAACACCCCCAATAAGAAAAAAATCCGAAGAACTCAGCTATAAAATAGGCTAAAATCTTGAAAAGACAATTGACCGAGGAGCACACGAAAGCAGCTAGCACATGCAGGAGGAAATGCTCAGGATCACTAGTCATCTGAAAGATGCATATCAAAACCACCAGATATTACCTTAGCACCACATTAGCCCAATTATATATATATAAAACAGGGACCAAAAAATGCTGGAGAGAGATTAGAAGTCTTACTCCTGGTGGTCTTGTAAATATGTACAACCATTGTATAAAATGATCTGGCACCACCTAAAGCAACTGAGAACGTAAATACCATATGACTCAGCAACACCTCCACTTGGCATACACGCAAAAAAGGAAGAAATAAAAAAAAAACACAAACCAGAGGATCCTCTGCCATGTTCATTGCAGCACAAGTCACAATAGGAAGAAGCTGGAAAGAGCCCAGATGTCCATCAGTGAAAGAATGGGAAAAGACTCTGCAGTACATACTCACAATGAAGTGCTCTCCATCCCGAGCAAACAGTGATGAAAGCATGAAACACCTCGTGACAAGGATGGAGCTGGAAACCGTTACGCTGTATGAAGTTAATAAATCATAGAGGCACAAATATTATCTGAGTCGACTACTATAAAGATAAACACCAAGAAAAAGAAAGGTTTCTGCTCTCAGGACATGCAATCTTCTGTTCTGGTTTCCCAAGGTAGTGAGTCTGCCTCATGACCCTCAGCCATATAGTACCCTCTTATTGTGGATGTCTTCAAAAGCACTTCACAAGAAAAAGCCTCACCTCAGCTGGGGTCAGTTTCTAAAGATGGCGTTTGAGGGAGAAAAGATCATTCCGTTTCTGTCACTGAGCATTGTTCTACAGTCACGATGAATCAGCAAGTGTTTCTACAAGAGTGATTACTGCACATCCAAGCAAAGAGGTTGGGGTGAATTTTAAACCTGCACTTAATCATAGCCTCAATATAATAACAATCACTCCTCATGACAAAGCCCTATTCAATACTCACTCTTATGAAGAGAACACTAAAGTATTGTGCTGACATAGGATGTTGACTGGCTATCAGAATGAATAGCGTCTGAAGTCTTTAAGGTTTATCCTAAATCAAGCAGCCATTCAACTGATTCTGCAGGAAGAAACACACCAGCCTGTGTGACCCAATGACTATAAATAATACAATGCAAAGAAGGAAAGGTATCCAAACTTAAATTCTGAATACTTGGTATATAGAAGGCTATGGACCACAGTAGAACCCCAAAATTCATTTGCAAGGTCTT
>PVJH01048885.1:0-10572 GCA_004026705.1 Nesogale talazaci
AAATTATTGATACCGGTTCTGTTGCCAAGAGAGCTACCCAGATGTTACCCTAACCTCCCCAGCTTGGCCTTCGAGTCTGTAATTAATCCATTGATTCGTCTCATACTTTCAGCTTAATCCTGGGTCCTTCTTTAGATTTAAAGTGGTTGTCTTAAGAGCAGCATACAGTTTGGTCTCTGTGTGTTTGTAACTCTGAAATATTGAGAGCAATGAGCTCTTGATGGACAGAGGGGTGAGTGGGGCCCTGTCCTCAGCAGTCGTCCTGTTGTGGAAGATGAAAAGCAGTCTCCACAGAGTCGATCCTGTGTGACAACAAGGCATTGTGTCCGAGGGAACGTGCTTTGTGGGATCTACAGGTTTGGTTCTATTAAACCGTGTGCATCTGGGGTTGCTGCTCAGAATATACACAGCGAGATGGATGCCAACTCAACACTTTCTACCATATCAGGTAGTGGTGCTGGTTGTATCTCCCCCTTCTGAGCTGCTCCAGCTCTTAACATAAATCCACTGCCATTTGTAGCCCATGTAGACAGACCTTAAAACAGTCTGAGGGTCAAGACAGACTTCTGTTTTTACTAGGCAGGCTAACTATTGTTTGGTTTCTTTTTTTTAATAAATCCTTTTATTGGGCGCTCATACAACTCTTCATCACGATCAATGCATCCATCAATTGTATGCAGGCCACATTTGCACATTTGTTGCCATCGTCATTCTCAAAACATCCTCCTTCTACTTAGACCCCCAGTATCAACTCCCCATATTTCCCCTCCCTCTTCACCCCCCTCCCCCATGAACCCTTAATAATTTACAAATTGTCACCATTTTGTCATATCGTACAGTGTCCGGGGTGTCTCTTCACCCACTTCCCTGTTGTCCATATCCCAGGGAGGAGGTTACATGTAGATCCCTGCAATTCATTTCCCCTTTTTACTCAACCTTCCATCCACCCTCCCAGTATCACCACTCTCCCTGCTGGTCCTGAAGGGATCATCCATTATGAATTCCCAAGTTTCCGAATCCAGTGTACATCACCTGGTCTAGCTGGATTTGTAAGGTAGACTTGGGATCACAATAGTGGGTGGGAGGAAGCATTTAAGAACTAGAGGAAAGTAGCATATTTCATTGTTGCTACATTGTACCTTAACTGGTTCGTCTCCTCCCTGTGACCCCTCTGTAAGGCAATGTCACTTCACCTATTGATGGGCTTTGGGTCCCCAATCTGTACTCCCCCTCATTTATAATGATATAATTTTTAGTTCTTTGATGACTGATACCTGATCCCTTTGACATCTTGTGATCACACAGGCTGGTGTGCTTCTTCCATGTGGGCTTTGTTGTTTCTGAGCTAGATGGCTGCTTGTTTACTTTTAAACCTTTAAGATCCCCAATGCTATATCTTTTGATAGCCAGGCACCATCAGCTTACTTCACCACTTTTGCTTATGCACACATTTGTCGTCAGTGATCATATCAGTAAGTTGGACACGCAATATTAATGAACTTTAGTTCTATTTTAAGAAGACCTCAGGGAATATTTTTGGCATGTTTCCAAAATTATACCAGGGCAACAGTTTCAGAGGTTCATTCAACCTCTGGAAAGTCTGGAGTTCGTGAGCATTTGAATTTCTGCTCTGCACAGCCTCTTCTGATCAGGATTTTTCTGTGAAAGCTTCATTTAAAGTGTTCAGCCATGGTTGCTGGGTACCATCCAGTTCTCCTGGTCTCATGGCAAAGGAGATCATTGATCATAAAGGCCACAAACTACATCATCCGTATCGACCTTCTAGACTTCATTCTCCTTCTAGTGCTCCAGGAAAATAGTGCTCATTTGCTGTGCTTTGAATGGTTGCTTGCAAGCTTTTAGGAACCCATGCCCTACCCGATGGTATTAGGAGATAGAAGAGACAACCTAAGGTCTACTGGAGCACCCTTAAAGATCTCATGAGGCTCATTAATTGGGATGCTTCATGAACCTATAACCCTAAACGTCCAAGTCAAAGAATTACATTGCATGAGGCATTTGTTCATCCACAAGCAAGTACAGCAGTTACTTTCTCTTTTTTCATCATCACTGTAAATATATCTCACATAGCTTTTGCCAAGTCACTTTTTGGGGGGCTAACATTCATTACAATGGTTAGCTGTAAAATCCCACCCTCAAATGATGTGACTTTCCCATCACTCATAAGTCCTCTGTTCTCCCCTGCCTCGCACCTCTGGTAACCACTAACACACTTTCCTCTTTTGTCTTGTTATGAGGTCATACAGTAGTTATGTGGTTGACTTTTTCCACTCAGTATAATGTCTTACAATTCCATCCATTATTGGAATATTCCTCAAGACTTCTTTTCTCCTACTGGTTGTGTGGTATTTCATTTTATGTATCACATTTTGTTTATGCATTAGTCAGCTGATGGGACTTTAGGCCATTTTTACCTTTTGGATATTGCAAATAGTGCATCAGCAAAAACTGGCGCACAGGTCTTTGATTGAGTGCCTACTTTCAAGTCTTCGGGGCATTTGCCTAGGTGTGGAATATGGTAGCTCTAGTTTTAGTTTTTTTGAGGAACTGTCATTGTCTTCCACAATAACGGTGCCAGTTTGCATTTCCACCAGCAATAGCAAAAGGTTCCAATTTACTCTCATTCTTGCCAACATGTGTTATTTGTTCACGTGTGTGTGTGTGTGTGTGTGTGTCTTAGCCATCTAGTGGGAATGAAATGGGCTCTCACTGTGGTTTTGATTGCATCTCCCTGATGGCTAATGACAGTGAGCCTCTTTCCATGTGTCTCATGGCCATTTGAATGTCCTTTTTAAAAAATCAATTGTGTACTAAAGTCTTTTGTCCATTGTATGATTGGCTTGTCTTTTTATTGTTGTTAAAATTATATAAATGTATATACATATATTTCATATACATAAAATATACATATATGCATAGACACATGATATATACATATATCTTATATATGTATATAGGTTATAAGATACTTTTCATATAAGTATATGGTTTCCAAAGATACTCCTCAATTGATAACTTGTTTATTCTTTTTTTTTGATAAGATGTTTTGCTAAGCAAAAGCTTTACATTTTCATGAAAGTCCAACTGGTCTTTGCTTGTGCTTTTGCAAACATTGGAGACAATTTAAAATTGAGGTTTGACATCATTCCTCCTGCCTTCTCTTCTGAGAATTTCATGGGTTGAGATTGCACATCGACATCCTTAATTTATCCTGAATTTGGTTTTGCTATGGTGTGAGGCATGGATCCTATTTTGTACGTCTGCATATAAAGAGCCAATTTCCACACTATCATTTATTGAAGAGAGTCTTCTTTTCCCATTGAAAGAACTCAGCATCCTCATCAAAAAAAAATCAGTACACCATGGATGTGTGGGCTTATTTATTCATTTTTTTAGTACACTGTTTATTAAAGTGTTTGGAAAGTTTTCATTAAAGGCAATAATTGATGTGATTGGTTTTAAATGGACCAACTAAATGGCCCTGATTGCTTTAGGGTTCATTGTATATATCACACCTTTAACTTACCAGTCTGCTTCAAGTAATAAACCATTTTACACACACAGCAAAAACCTTACATCTGAAAGTTTCCATTTATCCCTTTCTAGCTGTTGTTCATTGTTGGCATGGTACTTCTTTATATTATAATTCTTATGCTTGATTTATTACTTTTCTATTATGCAATAACTGCATTTTGAATAAAACTTTTGTAGGCATCACTGTTGCTGGTGGCCATGGCTGCTACCCAGTGCTGCTGGATTTGAACCGCCAAGCCCGCGGGCCACAGTCCCGCACTCAACCACTTACACCACTGGGGCTTAGCCCCAAAAATTTAATTGAATAAAACTTTTAAAACAGTTTATACATAAATACACCAATGAGTTTTTATTTTTAAAGTGCATGCAAATATCCCATTATCATTTCTTTCCACAAATGCTTAAAGCCGCCTTCTGCGTGTATATATACTTAAAAAAAAAAATGACTTTGGGGCCAGGATCTGGCACCTCATTAGACTAAGTGGAAAACACTCCTATAAGTCAACAAACACCCATTTATATATAGGCTTTTCTTTTTTGTCATTGTTGTTGCCGTTTTCTTTTGTTCTGCTTTGTTTTTGTGCTTATTACTGTCTAAGCATATCTATCTAGATAGGATAGGCGGGATAAACAATCTGGAGGAGAAAACAATGGGGCCAACTGTTCTGGAGGGACATGGGAGAGGAGAAGGTAGGGGAAAGAAAAGGGGTGTCAATAAACCCAGATACAAGGGAACAACAAGCAATCTAAAACCGATGATGAGGGGAGCATAGGATGCCTGGTGGGGCTTGATCAAAGGCAATGTAACCAAAAGGAATTACTGAAACCTGAATGAAGGCTGAACATGATAATGAAACAAAAGAAAGTAAAAGGAAATAGAGGAAAGAACTAGAAGGCAAAGGACATTTATGGAGATCTAGATACAGGCATGTACATATGTAAATATATTTATATATAACTATAGGGAAATAGATTTATGTACATACATTTATATGTTAAATATTAAGGTAGCAGATGGATACTGGGACTCTACTAAAGTACTCCCTCAATGCAAGACCATTTTGTTCTAAAACCCAGTGTCTGTGATGCTCAGCTTCCCGACACAATCACTGAAGACAAAAATGGGTGCATAAGCAAATGTGGAGAAAAAAGCTGATGGTGCCCAGCTATCAAAAGATATAGTGTCTGGGGTCTTAAAGGCTTGAAGATAAACTAGCGGCCACCTAGCTGAGAAGCAACAAAGTCCACATGGAAGAAGCACCCCAGCTTCATGAGGTTTTATGGAATCAGATATCAGGCATCAAAGACCCAGAACAAAAAATCATGTCAATGTAAACGGGGGGAGGACAGAGTGAAGCTCCAAATCCCATCTGTAAGCAATCAGACATCCCCTCACAGAAGGGTCACAAGGAAGAGATGAGCCAGTCAGGGTGCAGTATAGCACCAAGGAAACATACACCTTTCCTCTAGTTCTTTAATGCTTCCTCCCTCCCCTGCCCACCCCACTACCATGACCCCAATTCTAACATAAAAATCCAGCTAGGCCAGAGTATGTACATGGGTACACATAAGAGCTGGAAACACAGGGAGTCCAGGACAAGTAAATCCCACAGGATCAATAAAAAGAGTAGCAATCCAAGGAGAGGAAGGGGAAGGTGGGGGACACAATAGCACACATATAATGCCAGTCCAAGGGGACAAACAACAGAAAAGTGGGTGGATGGACACGGCAGTTGGTGTAAGATATGGGGGAAAATGATAAGTTATCAAGGGTTCAAGAGGGAGGGGTGACGGGAAAGGGGGGAAATGAGCTGACACCAAGGGCTCAAGTAGAAAGAAAATGCTTTGAAAAAGATGATGGCAACAAATGTGCTTGGCACAATGGATGTGATAAAAGCTGTAAGAACACCCAATAAGATGATTTAAATTATTTTTTAAGTACTACCATTTACCATTTCTGGAGTTATTCATTCTTTGTTATAGATCTAGATTCCCTACATCCGTTTGTAGGCAAATCACCTGGTGAGTCTTTGAGTTTTTGCATGTCTGAAACAGTATTTCACAATCATTTTTAAAGATTTTTTTTGCTAGGTATAGGACCTGAGAGTTTTAAAAATGTCATTCTTTGTTTCAGTACTTGAAGATTCTCCACTGTTCACGTTTGCATTGTATCTGAAAAAATTATTGCTATCATCCTTAACTTAGTTTCTTCATACAGGTCTTTCCGTTATCCTCTTTACCCCTGATGTCAGCAACTTGAGGATTATGTATTTTGATCGTTTTCTTCATGTTTCAGGAGCTGGGGACTCCTGAGAGTCTTGGATCTGCAGGATTATTCTTCTAAGAAAAATCTCATCTACCATCTTCAAACTATTTCTCTGTCTCTTGTGCTCCTCTTTTATAGAAACTATAATTATACACATCTCAGTCCTGTGAAAATTGTCTCAGTTCACTTATGCTATGTTCACTTGGTTCAATCTGGTTTCTTTGTAATTTTAGATAGCTTACTTTGCTGATTGTTTGTTACCCAATGTCAAAGTTGTCAATATCATCTCAGATATTTTAGCTTGCAACTTTTGGACTTCAACTTGAAGACTTTAAACTTTTCTACTGGTCAAACAATCTCCTTATATAGGAGACAATCATAATAATGGCTTTAATGTCCTTTTCTACTAATTCTACCATTTACAGATCTGTTTCTATTGTTAGGTTTCTTGGTTTGGTTTGGTTTGATTTTGGCTCACATTTTCTTGCTTCTTTACATGCCAGGTAATTTTCAACTGAATGTCAGACTCTTTGAATTTCATCTTGTTGGGTATTGATACTTTTGTTTTTTCCAAGCATATTATTTGGAAATATTTTGCTTCTTTCAAAGGCTGCTTTTAAGCTGTGAAGCAAGAGCAACCTTAGTCCAGGACTAATTTTGCTCCATTAGTAATGCTGTACCCCAAATTTTGTTGTGCTTTGTTTTTATATTTTCACTTCAAGATGCAACCTAATTTCCCCTGTGGGCGTCTCTGCTGACTCATGAGCTGTGTAGAGGCATGTTATTTAGTCACCAAATATTTCTAAGTACTTTACCTGCTGCCCCGTGAAGCAGGAAGCATTCTTCTGAGGCTGATGGGAATGAAATGATTCCAGCCTGTGTGAGACATGTGCTTTGGTTCTTGTGCTCCTTTTGGTATTCTTCTCACTGTCTTAGAAACGGTGCTGATCAAGAAGATGCTTAGTTGGTAATGGGGGCGGCCCCTCCGGCCCCTCTATTAGTTCCCTGCTTCATGTCAGTGTGTTGTGTTCCTGTCTTGGGCACCGGGTTGAAGCCTGGTCCCTTTTTCCCTGTGGAGATATAAACAACACCCTTTCCTCGGGCGGGTTAGTGCCCTGCTCCCCTGGTGAGCCTTGTCTTTTCTTCTCTTCTTTTTCTTTCTCCTCCTTTTTAGTCTGGACCTCACCCCAGGGATGGATGTATACAGTAGCTTCTTCCCTGGGTCCCTTCTGTATTTTTGAGCTTACCTCAGCGGACTCATGTTGTACTTGTCCTTTTGGCTTACTTTGCTTAGGATAATTTCCTCCAGATCTTCCCACGTGGCGATGTGCTTCGTGCGTTCATCACTACTTTTCAGTGATGTGTAGTACTCCATTGTACCTATGTTTTAATCCATTTGCCTGTGGATGGAAATTTGGGTTGTTTCCAACTCCTGGCCATTGTGAACTGTGTCGCGCTGAACATTGGCGCACAGATGTCTGGCCGTGGTTTGTTTCTGGTCTCTTCTGGATATGCCTTGTGGTGAGCAAGACTGATGGGCCACCAGGGCTCTTGTTAGGGGAGTAGATGAGTACGTGATACTTGTGCCACTCAGGGGCCATTGAAAGAAAAAAAGAACGAGAAGTAAAGTCACAGTATTCTTTGTGCTTTCATAGGAAACAAGTCCTTTGGCACTTCTCTTCCTGAGCCCTCGTGGTGTAGCGTCTGACCACAAGGTGAGTGGTTCAAACTCACCAGCTACTCAGCAAGAGAAAGATGAAGCTGTCTGCCCCATAGAGAATTCTAGGTCTCAGGAATCCACAGCTGCCATTGTGTGGCGCTGTCCGACAAGGGCTGCCGTGAAGCACAATCGACTCCAAGGTGGTGAGTTTGGATTTTGAGTCTTGCAGTGTTTTTACACCTAACCAGTCACCACTGCCATCTCCATCATGGCCACAATGGGCTCGCCTGAAAACTGAAGTGCGAGAGAAGGGAAATAACAAAGCCCCTCCCCTGGCTTTACTTTCTAACTCACAGGCACCTCCTCTTCTCTTCCTGAAATCAGGAGAGGAGGTGTTTTTGTGGGAATTCTTTCCATCCACACCTGGTGTGCCGTGACGAGTCCAGTGATGTCTTTCAGTCTAGGGTCAGAGAGAGGAAGGGAAGGAAGAGAAAACTGAGCGCCATATTGGAGTCCTGCTTTCCTTTCCAATGTTCCTCCTACAGTGAACACTCCATGGACTTTTGATAGCTTCTGGATGAGTTTTGTCCAGAATTTTTTCCCCCTCATCACTACGCTGGTGGGAGTAGGAGGCCCAGTCTTGTTCCTGGAGAGCTGTTGCTGGATTTGAACCTCCAACCCTGTGTACTGTGCCACCAGGGCTCAGCTTGTCCAGGGTTTTTAATTGCATTCAGTGAAAGAAATAAAGGGGAGATTATCTATTTTCACAAATGAATAAAACAGAATTGTTAAATTTGGAGAGGGAAATAAGATTCAGAAGACTCAAGGCAGAACTTGCCTATTTCCAACTCACTTGCTCTGTGTGCTCTCTCCTAGTCAGTACTCTTCCTTGAAAACCTACCCCTGCTCCTCCCTTGTCAACTGACTCATTACCCAACATTATGCATTTATAAACATGGGTGAGAAATAGTCCCTCTGGCGGTAATAAACAGAGAAGCGAGAGCTGAACCTCACGTTGGCTATCATGATCAGAGTTCGGTGTCAAGCTGGCTGGACCATGATTCTTAGTGGTTTGGCAGTTATGCAATGATGTAATTTGGCAGTTATATTAAGATGTCATCATCCTCCATGCTTACATAATGCCCATTTTCACATCATAACTTGGTCTTTGGAATCTAACTGTGTCACCAAGTGAGGAGGGATGTGTTTGCTTTGGCTTTGCCAGACTCTTGCTCCATCTTTCCCAAATCAAGGGGACTGCTGGGCTTCACCTGGCGGGCTCTTTCCTGGGTTGCAGTCTGAACAATTTCTCCAGGCAGTTAGTTGGACCAACTGCATGACTCAGTCTTTTTCTCCTCTCTCAGAGATGACAGTCTCGAAATGCCTGATGCCCAATGTCTGAAGTATATTATTTTATACAGAGGAGAAGGCCATGCCCACAGAGAAGTCTTATTGGCTATCTCCAGATTGACAGCTAGACTCCACCTCTACACTCCCAATCATGAAATTGACACCAAAGTACATGACTGCCACATATTCTTCTTCTGTCTTCCTTAGCCAATGTTCCACTTTTATATCCCATGGGGTGATTGACAACACCATGACTTAGGCAGGCACACCTTACGCGCCCCCCCCAAAGTAACCTCCTTGCTTTGCAACACTTTTAAAAGGTCTTGTGCAGCAGACCTATGGGATACAGTTGGTACTAGAACTCATAAATTAACTCAGAAAGAGACAACTATAAAGTCAATACCAAAAATCACTTGGGAGCTACCTAGTTTTTATATCACTTGGGCTTCAATCCATCAGCAATGAACCATCTGAAAAGGAAATTTAAAAAGCAATTCTGTTTACAAAAGCACTAAGAAAATAAAGCATGAAGGGCTAAATTTAACCAGGGAGGTGAAAGACTTGTACACTGATCAAGGGAAAGCACTGATGAAAATATTAAAGACTTAAGTAAATGAAAAGATTTTGTGTGTTCCTGGATTGGATGGTGTGCATGTTGTTAAGATGGCAATACTACCCAAAGCACCATACAGATTCAGTGTAAACCCGCTGACAATTTTCAATTTCTTCATTGTAGAAATGGAAAAGTCCGTCTTCAGGTTTCTATATAATCACAAGGAACTTTGGATAACCAAAGCACTTGTTTGACTTATGTCATGCTGCTATCTTCCTTGGGTGGCCTTTATAAGCAGCCACTGATTTTCTCCTGGTTTGGGAGACGAGGAGGCCAAATTCATGGTGCGGCTCAAGGGAGGGCCTTCTCTCCATGTTAGCTCTGGGAAAAGATCCATGACTCTTTTGAGCTCCTTCTTCTGGGTGATTTTCATAAAGTTTGACAAGTCTCATCCCGATTTCTACTTGTCTGCCTGTTTAAATATTTTATATCTCAAGAGATTGATTTAAGACATAGCTTACAAATTCTCATGACATCACAAATAAAATCCACTACCAAATAGAACCATCACCACAAGTCTAGAGGATAGGGTTTACAACACACATGTTTTGGAGGGATAGGACTCAACCCACAACAACACTGCAAAAGAAACAAAAAGAAGCAGGAAGACACACTTCTCCCAATTTTAAGATGTCCAATGAACCTATAAGAATGGAGATTTGGGGCAGAGCCCTGGCGGCATAGTGGTTGTGCGCGGGACTGCGGCCCACTGGGACGGAGGTTCAATTCCAGCTCCCCAGGAGCAAAGACTGGGCCTCCTACTCCCACCACCTGAGGGCAGTGATGCCCCCACCCCCCCAAAAAAAGAATGGAGATTTTGTGGCTGCTGTAACAATAGCTACAAAGATCGATATAAGAGAGCTGACCCAAAATTAATTTTGACAGGAGTTTTAAATCTTTTCAATGAGGGAAAAAAAAAATTCTCTTCAAAAAGTAGTGCTGAGACAACTGGATCTCTACATGCAAAAGAATGATCCAGATGCTGCTTCTCACACCATTCATTTCTAATGGTTCAAGAATGCAATAGCTAAAGAAAGGGAGAGGAGAATAAATGGGGCCTGGAATGTCAGGGAAAGCTATTGGGAAGGTGGATACATTGTAAAAGTTGTAGTGGGCTGAGTCCCGTGG
>PVJH01048886.1:0-10579 GCA_004026705.1 Nesogale talazaci
TGAGTGGGGATATCATCTTGAAGGCTCGCTGGGCCAGGATGCACTCCATTCTCTCTTCTTCCCCATACATTTGCTCTCATGTGCTCTGGTCAGACATATCTCACTCCCCAAGCTGCAGCTTCAGTGTTGACCTTCAAGACAAACTCCCCTGGTGGAGAGACAGCTGCTCCTGTAGTTGGGATTGGGGTTGTGTGCTCAGACCCCTCCACTGGTTCCCAGCTCCATGCTGTCACACTGCATTCACATCCTGGAACACCGGGGTTATTTTTTTCCCCTCTTTTCCTCTGGAGATATAAATAATACGCTCTCCTCTCTACACATCACCATTGGCTTTTTTTCATTGAGGGTTTTCTCTGTTTTATTTTACTATTACTAATGTCTTTGACTATTTAAGACAGGTATATCTATGCAGTCAGTCACTGGATGACTTAGGGAGATATCAGAGGAGGTCGGGGGTGGGGTGGTGGCACGGAGGACAAGCAATAGCATGTTCAAGTAAGAATGTGTTCTAACGTTGATTGTGGTGTTTCATACCCAACTCTTGTTACTATGATTGAATGATTGAATTGTCAGATATTTGAATTACATGCCCATATAATGTTTTTTTTTTTTTTTTTTTTTTTTTTAAGGCATCACTGCCCTGGTGGTGGGTAGGAGGCCCAGCCTTTGCTCCTGGGAGCCGGAATCGAACCTCCATCCCAGTGGGCCGCAGTCCCGCGCACAACCACTATGCCACCGGGGCTCAGCCCGCCCATATAATGTTTAATGAAACATTTTCACACTTTTTAAAGTCCTTTCATATATACTTTACCATTATACACTGGTCAGAGAAATCACTTTTATAGAAGAGACTCTTGTGCTGCACATGGGAAGTTGCTAAGATTGCTAATTCTTTTTTTCTGATCAGGATTTCTGAACTTCATTGCAACTTTATGAGACCATAGATATGTATGCTGTGTGATGTTACCAGAATGGATATTATAAAGCATGTGATTCTATCAATTACATCATTAACTTTACTTGAATAATCCATGATTTAATTTTGAGAACGTGTAGGTATTCTTCAGATTACCTATGTGTTCCATTCCTAGATAGATTTTTAACTTGGTAATATTTAAGTATGGCTCATGTCTAATATCAAACCCAAATGAAATAAATAACCATCAAGTCAATTATTTCTCATATTACCCTAAAAAATCAAGTAGAACAACTTCTTCGGTTTTCTTATGTAGTGAATCCTTGCAGGAGCAAAAGGCATCATTTTTCTCACAGGGAGTTTCTGGAAGTTCAAACCTTGTCCTTGTCATTAGCCATCCAGGCTTCCTGTGATTGACTACCAATCATGTGGACCACAGTCTGAGTAACCACTATGCCATTAGGGATCCAGGTGAAGCAATGTACATACCTCAAAATGTTAAGAAGATGATCTTTGCATGGCTAGTTTGTAACTAAGGGTCACCCTTACATAAATTTGATGAATGTAACCTGCCGGCTGCATACCAAAATTGGCTGAATTATGGCCTAGAATATAATTAAATCTTTTAGGGCAGCAGTTTAGGGGCTTAGTGGTTAATACACATAAGCAATCACTTGATTAAAATGATGGCTTAATTAATATATTAAGCCATCATTTAATCAAATTGAAATAAGTGTTTTTAGCATGTATACAATGTAATCTAAGCAATGTACCCTAACAATGATTTTTTTAATCTATAACATATGTTAACTAATTTCAAAGTTAAAAATTATATTGGAAAACTATTTTATATCAATATGTGTTTATTTTCAGTATTTTGACTTATTCAAGGTCAGAACATCACTTAATCTTCATTTTAATAAAGTCAACAGAAGACAATTTGATTGATGGCAGCAGCACTTTTTTTAAACCTTTTCACTCATCACTAGAGTACCTATTACTCTCTCCTTATGCTAATTTATTTATATTACATATTATAATATAGTTAACAATATACCATGAGGTATAACAATATGTATTTAATACAATACATAAACAACATAATATATACATTGATGTAATTTGTAAATAATATATTATAATATTTAATATTATAAAATAAGTGCTAAATTTATTATTTATATATATAAATTCCCTTGGAATAATTAAGTTATACCTGAGTCTTTTTCTAAGGGTTAGAATCAGGGTGCCTCACTTATTAACATAGTTAAGTATCAAAGACCAGATCATTGTGCAAAAATCACTATGATGTGAAAACAGAAAAAGCACATTACCTCACAAATTGAAAGATTATTACATCATCTCATAGCAATCAAATTACTTCAGTACCTGTCTGTAAAATGACATCTTGACATAACTTCCAAATTCCATGATCACATAAGACTAAATTTCACTGTTTTATATATTCCTCCCAAACCACTGAGAATCATGGCATAACCAAGCTGACATATAAGTTTAATCATCATAGCTATTAATGTTCTCATCTTGCACTTTGGCATTTGTTATGGACAAAACTATGTCACAAAATAGATAATAATTTCTTACTGTTGCTGCAATTGTGAAATATAGTCATGTGAAAAATAAATGCATTCAGTGAAATATATAAATGTTTGGAATCCTAGGAACAAAGCCTAGAAGTATTTCAAAAGCAGTTACTTTTCATCATCCTCAAGCAGACCTTTACTGAGCACTCACCAGATGCCAGACATTGTTACACTGCACAGAAACAGATCCAAAATGTCAGAAATGCCTTCTGAGACCTACAATTGTCAAGGGCCCATGGAAGAAGCCATTTTGAATTTGTTGGAATGAATTAATGTTCAAATTATCCATAGGCATTTTTCCCATGAGTACAAATAATCAAGTCTAAACATGTTATAATATATAAGTTCATTATTTATCTTTTTCATTTCTGTATAGGAAAACTTTTTATCAATTTTTCCAGATGGAGAAATGAAGACTCAATTCAGGAACTTATATTGACCAACAAGTCTTGTTTGATATAGGCATAGTATGATTAAAAAGTATGTACCAGAAAGCTTTAAAATATTATTCAAAACTTCATAGAAATATCTCATCATTTTTTAAATTCATTTTTTCCGTGAAGTTTTTGAGGGGCACTCAGAAGTTCCAAACAAGAGAAAAGAGATGTTCTGTGCTGTTCATAAATGGAAAAGTTTCAAATTGGAGACACTCATACCGGGCAAATGAATGGTGGGACCAACATACATTTCTATTCGTGGGAAGACTGTATCAAAATGTGTGTTGCTAATTCAATTGTGTTCAAGACTTCAAGCATGTCCACAGGAGCTGGCTGTTGCCAGCTCACCTGCTAACTCACTCCAAGCTGAGCTTCTGACTTTTACATGTCGAAGCTCTTCAAACTGAAGTCGATCTTGCTTTCATCAACCATTACAGCATTACCTTTCCTGTGTGCTCTCTTCAGTATAGATCCCTCTTTCCATTTGACTGCAGAGGGCTGAGGATTTATACTTAGTGCTGCCTGCCACGAGGACACCTGCGCCCACAGTGAGCCCTGCAAGGAGCAGTGGGAATCACCTGACACTTCAAAAGTGGGGGGAAAGGGAGGCTTTCTACTTTCCTAAGGATTTATGAACTCACAGGAGCTGTTCAATCCTGTCCTGTGAGGTCACTGTGACTGGAAAGCAGAGAGAGAACATGCCTTAAATTATATTATTCAACAAATGCTTTCATTGCAAAGAGAGTAAGTTCCCCCCAGCCTCCTTTATCCCACTATAGCCAATAGCTGGTGACCTGTCCCTAAAATTCCTTCATATGTAAAATTAGACTCCTCTATATTTTGTTTCATGCGCTCACCTATCTGGCACATGCACAAAGTTCACTATTCCCTCTGTTTTTTGCCCTTGCTCGCCTCTGCTGCAGGATGTACGTGGAAGGTCTCTCTAGTCACTCAGGACTGCCATTTTGACCAGGAATCGGAATCTGAGCATATTGACCCTAATTACTACCCCCTCCTCTTTTCTTTTTAAATGGCTTACAATTTATAGAACATTATTTCTATGTATCTAAAACTATTTTTTCTAGGTATAGAATGCGTAAAAACTCCTATGGCACCATTTTCAATTATTTCAAGTATATTATGATATGATAGTCATGATTGTCTCTCCTATTGGATTTTATGATCCTTGTAGATAACTATCATGTCATCTGTCCACTAAAGAGTTCCTGTGTACTGTGTGTGTGCATGAGTGTGTGTGTGTGTTAGGAACTAAGGCAGTCCTTCAATCCCTGATTTATGATCTATATCCAAAGCAAAGTCACTGCCACGTAGGTGATTCTGACACATCGTGGCCTGAATAAGGCAGAGTAAAGCTGTCCCAATGAGTTTCCAAGACTGCAATTCTTTTCAGGAGTAGAGGACCTTGTGCTTCTCTCGAGGAGTGGCTGGCTTTGAAACTAGGACATAAAAGTTAACACCCCAATGTAAACCCACTACATCCCCAGGACTTCCTCAGCATTTTTTATTCATGTGAACTTACACAAGGCATGTAGGTGCAGGAAATGCTATGGAAGGAACAGGTTGTGGACCCAAAGGGTAAAAGAAAACAACTTGCCTTAAATTGTAAAGAAACTATTGGACTCTGTATATGTAATAATCCCTTCAAAACAAGACCGTGAGTATTAGAGTAACAGAAACCATACAGCTTTGTTTCTCAAAAATATTAGTCGGTAATGTCAACATCACCTGTAGACTTATTGGAAACACAAAACATTTAGCCTTACCCTTACTGAGTCAGAGTCACCATTTTAAACAAGATCATACCCCTCAGTACTGTCCCCCATGACGATTATACAAGTTAAAGCTTAAAGATGACCTGGTATAAAAAGGATATGGTGTGATGCAAATCACATATGTTATGTGGTCCTAGGTACAGAAAAGACTGAAAAAGTAAGTTGGAACATAGCATTAACAATACAAACTTTAGTAAAGCCAGGGTCCTGAAAATATGCAGAAGCTCATGCAATATGCCATAAAATTTCAGAGGGTTTTGCAGTCATTCTAAGGCCTATTAATGGCATGTCATAGTTGGTTGCTACCAGGAGAAGTGGCAAGAGGAGATTTATGTTGTAGAAAAACAAATATTAGTAGTATGGAGGAAGGAAACACAAACGTAGAAGGATTAGTCGAAAACACTGTCCAGAGTGTAGATAAAAGAAAGATCATTGTTCCAAAGCTTATTAAGTATTTAATTGTAAAAAATCCAGAAAGACCTTCCAGAGTTGGGTTTTTAATTAAAGTGTTAAATATCCAAATTGAAGATCAGAAAGATTTACCCTCTTGACAAATCGAAATATACACATCTGAATTAATCTCATTTTCTGTTCCCTGTTTTTAATAAAATAATGTTCCCTTGATTCTCCTGGAATCTTTATGGACCAGGCTACTGCTCTAGAGGCTTGCAGTTTCCCTGCAGCCAAGCCTTCTGCAATCCTTTTGTTAGAAGAATCTATTTTGATAGCAGTGCCTGCTACTGCCACTTCCAAGAGAGTAGTTTTCTTCCAAGTGCTATTCCTCACTTCAGGTTCTAGATCCCCTATTCTTCTTAGAATGAAGAAACCAACCTTCCTATTCACAAGCCAGTGAGTTCCACTTATTATGCTAAAAGATGAAACCACATGTCCCCATTCCAGACTTTTTTTCTCCAATGAGTTTTTAACCTAGATTTTTTCTTCTGAAAATCCATGTTGACATCTTTCTATTCTTTCCTGTGTAACTACCCAGTGAAATTAAAAAAAAATTAAAATACAATGTAACCCTTGAATGTGGTGTCTGAAACAAAATCTTGGTATAAAGGACAGCCTCTCTATGGAAACTTTTATGCACTCCAGTAGCGAGAGGTGCTGCTGTTACCTACTGTGGTTATTATATGATCTGGTGTCAATTTGGAACTTAAGAGGATTAAGAGTGAATGGGTGGAGTGTAGTCTGTCAATTAGGTGACAATCAGTGAGGCCTCTGTGTGGGGATCGCCTTCTCCTGAGAATTCTGGGAAATCCTGGTTTTTCTCCTTGGAAACAGGAATCACTTTCTCTCTCAGTGTAATTACTGCAAGACATCCAGGAACCACATGGACCTACCTTGATGCAGACCTGCAAACTGGAGAAATGACATAAAGACCCCTCCCAGCACTGAGATGACTACACTGCCACCGGATCCAAAGACTTTCTACTCACTGGCTTCTGATCATCCTGCACTTGACATCATTGCACGTGATTCATGAGTATGAAGAGGATTTTATACATTGGTATCAGACTATAGACTAATATCAAACTTATGTTCTTGATCTGGACTGGGTGGGATGTTTTCTCAATATTCAACTGTTCTTCTGTATAAACCTCTTTCTTATATGCATATGAGTTTCCATGGATTTACTTCTCTAGTCTACTGGACTAACACACCTACCATCTTGACATTCTCAACTCAGATTTATAAATAATTCCCAGTGTCCACTAATGTTCTTGAGTACTTGGTTTGTGTTGGTTTTCTTCTTATGTACTTAGATGCATTCACTCATTTAGTTCTGACAATTCTGAAAGACACAATTGTTATTTCTATCTCTTAGGAAGTAAAATGAAAGCACTGACACAATTGAGATGGTTTCCAAAAGAGCACAAATAAGAAATATAGGTTCTGAGATTTCAATGGATGTAACACTGACCTTCAGTCCCTGTTCTTGTCATTGCACCATGCAGTACTCCAGTGAGTGCCTCACTGCTCAAAGCACATCTCATTATCTTACTACCTTTCTACACCACAAACTCCTTGCTGTCCAGTCAATTCTAACACATACCTTCTAAGACAAAGTAGATTTGCTTCAAAGGACTTTGAATGCCATGACCTTTACCAACAGTCTGTTACAGCTTTCTGGTGTAAAATAATTGGCAGACTTGAACCTCTGACTTTTTGGTCAGCAGCTGACAATTTAACCAACATACCACTAGGTCTCATTGTTCTTCACTTCTCTATCCCAAATGAGTTCCTTCTTCTAGTTATCCTTTTCCTCTGAACACCATGACTGCTGACCTCGTTATTCTAAACTAAAGGCTCAGTTATCCTCAGTTATCCTTTCTTCTCTATCTTAGCAATAGTGACTCACTGTCATTGACAACATTACTTAAATCTATTTAATTATGCTAACCTTTGGATATGAAAACTCTATTATACAGAACAAATAAAATAGATGAAATATTTTATATGATATTTAAATGGCAATCTTCTTAAGAAAGGTTACTTTATGTAAATAGCGACTGTAAAGATTGAGGGGGGAAAATGAAGACACTAGATATTCCACAATGCAAATATAAAAATGAACAAATTAAGGCCACATAAGGCTCGCCATCTTCTTCATGATAACAAAGTGTTCCCCCAATCTTTTTCTCCTTCTAGTGGAAATATTTTCCAGTTCTCAAAGTAAGGCAATCAAAGCTGGTTAAATTCCTTAGGAATTTACAAAGCTGGACAATGCCAAGCAATGGAGATTCATTTTTATTTAAAAGAACCAGCATACTTCCTTCTGCAGATTTTAATTTTACAGAGAACATGAGCCAGAAATAAGATCATGCTTCTCCTTAGAATCATAGTTTCCTAAATCTCGACATGGTAGCTACAAGTGTCTAAAAATAAGAATAATACTGTGAATCTGTTTTCAAGCTCTGGGTGATTTTTGCAAGGACACAAGGTTTCTCATCCATCAAGTTGCTGGCATGTGAAGAGTCTCCAGAGGATAAAAAGATTTCTGCTGAAGAGTCCTCTGATTGTCTCTTCACGTCATGACTTGGGTCAGAATCATTCTCACTCTGTTACCGTTACACATTATTTCTGATATGCTTGATGTGTTACTCTGCGTTTTGTCAGCCCAAATTTGGATCACTCTTTATAAAACTTCTGATACACCTAATATAATACCATAATACCCATAAACACAGAGATGTGCTAATTAATTAAACTCAGAACTTATTACCTACACATTTACTGCATATTTAAAGTTGGTTTCCTCTCACCCTTCTCCCCTTTTAGGTAATGAAGATTCCATAGTTTACTAGTGCCTGTGATCAGTTACTTAGCTTCCTTACAAATAAAATGGATTAGATGGGATTCCTGTGGGGTACTTCCAAAGTTAAACGAGTAGTAAAAGGACTTTAAGTAGTATTGTTTGCAAAGTGTGGGGTCAAAAATGAATTTACTTCTCTGAATCGAACAGAACAGGTAAGCGTTGACTAAGCTCTTTACCTCGTTCTATGTACACTTTACAAGAAAACCCCTGTGCGGTAAATTACAAAAATCCAAACCCAAACCAACTGCCATCAAGATGATTCCAAAGAATATTGACCCTATAAGATAGAATAGAATTGATCCACAGGGTTCTGAGACTATAAATCTTTATAGAAACAAATAGCCACATCTTTTTCTGTGGAGTCTTTGGTGCATTTGAACCACTGATCTTGTGGCTAGTAAATTAATACATAACTCATAATGCCACCAAGAACTCTTGTTAAACTGCCAGTACGACAATTCAAGCTATGTTTAATTGTATAGTACGATAATTACACAAGGCTTTCAATTCCCCTGGAAATGCATTCAATTTTTCCTTACAGATATTAGATTTGTTTTCTCCCCTTACACATATTGCTTCATGTTTGTTCATGTTATACTACAGTAGATAGGCTCCCTTTAATTTGAATGTTATAGTTTCACCTATATAGGGTCACTATATATAGAAATCAACTTGATAGGTGTGACTTGAGCTATTGCAAGTATAATGTATATTATATAATTTATATAAAATTATATATGTAACTGATATTTATACATATAATTTTATATAAAAACTATCAATTTGTTTGAGATCTTTTAAATGATCAGCTTAAAATGATAAGCTAATAGATTAACCACCCAAAAACCTGTGGAAAAAGGATGCTAGACATTAGTTGTAGGAAAATCACTAATCCCTGCTCCTGTTAGCACTGAAACCTGTACTTCATGTTCCCCATCAAGGGAATTAATCAGCTCTATCTCTGACCCCATGCTTTCTCTTTTACTTAAGGAGCGCTTCACATCATATCAGTCTCATTTGTTACAGTGATTGCGATCTGGAACAGAATAAGTCCTTGCTAAAATCTAGATAGATGACATCATAGAAATAAATTATATTAGTCTGACATAGTTATCTGCCATAGAGCCTATCTGTTTATAAGAATACAGGAGAAGTTTGTTTTCTTTAGTGACCATATAAATTGATATTCTGCAATATTGCTTCCTATCATATAACTCACTCTAAGTGTTATAACTCTTACCCTACCTTTTCTGATCAGGCTTTATTAAATGAAACTGCTACACTACTGCAGCTACGGTGCTACTTTTAAAAGCCAACTATGAAAATGTACTGTATCCTAAAATTCATTCAGTGACTTTTCTCCTGTTTTCAGGATAAAGTCAAGTGTCCTTTCTATGGCAGTGCAGCTCTCCCTGACATGGACATGTCAGGCCTCTCCCAGTGTTCACAAAGCATATGCCTTAGCCTGTGTCTGGCAGACCAGGCTAAAGGAAGCGGTGCTTCACATCCACAAAACTAGCCCCGGAAAAGCTGATGCACAGCAGCAGACCCACTCTAAGAATGTGCCAGTTTATGAATGAATCTAGGTAAATTGAAGTCTTACAAAATTAAATGGAGCACATAGTGAACAATGACCTCAGCATTCATGAGCTGAAATAGATGGGAGTTGTACAGACTAGCAGAGGGTCTACATGACAGGAATGCAACATGCAGAGCAATAATATCATATTCATTGATAAATGAGCATTTCAAATTTAACCCTGTACAATGCCGACAGTGAAAGATTGTTATGAGATTTGGTGTTCTGAAATTAAATACTCATGCAATGAAAGCATATTAATAATCACTGATGATTAAAATGTGAAATCTGGTAATTGTGAGGAAGATAGTAGTTAGAAAATTGGACTTGAGTGATGAAAAGAACACCAGTGATTACATTATATAACTTTGCATGACCAATGACATCTTTATTGAAAATAGCATTTTTCACCAGCATCATCAGTGATGATTATATACTTGGACCTCCCTGGATGGAATCATCAGGAATCTACTTTGCTCTATTTGTTGAAAGAGACAGTGGTGAGGTTCAATATCATCCTTCAGGAAAAAGGCTGGCAGGGGCCTTTTAGAGAGTACTTTAGAGAAATAGACTATTAATTTTTCTTAAGCAAGTTTAAGTGGAAGGTAAAGAATATTAACACAAATCAAGAAGACTCAAACTTTAATCTTGATTTTGTTCCACTTGAATTTAGAGACTATTTCTATCAAGCAAAGACTTGAAGTGCTGGACACTAATAATTGAAGACCAGAAGAGCTATGGGATAACAGCAAAGGCATGAAGAAACCAAATGATCCTTAAAAAGATAGGAAAGAGGGCTGAGCCCCGGTGGTGTAGTGGTTGTGCGCGTGACTGCGGCCCACTGGGATAGAGGTTCAATTCCGGCTCCCAGGAGCAAAGGCTGGGCCTCCTACTCCCACCACCTGAGGGCAGTGATGCCTAAAAAAAA
>PVJH01048887.1:0-10493 GCA_004026705.1 Nesogale talazaci
CCACCCTCCCACTATCACCACTCCCACCACTAGTCCTGAGGGAACATCTATCCTAAATTCCCCATGTTTCTGACTCCAGTGCACATCCCCTGATCTAGCCGGTAGAACCAGGAGCATGATAGTAAGTGGGAGGAAGCATTTGAGAACCACAGGAAAGATGCATATTTTGTTGTTACCACACTGTACTTTAACTGGCTCATCTCCTCCCTGCAACCCCTCTGTAAGAGGACGTTGCTTCACCTATTTTTTTGGGGGGGAGGTGGGGGGTGGGTGGCATCACTGCTCTCTGGCAGTGGGAGTAGGAGGCCCAGTCCCACTGCTGGAATTGAACCTCCGTCCCGGTGGGCCGCAGTCCCACGCATAACCACTACGCCACCGGGGCTCAGCCCCTACTTCACCTGTTGATGGGCTTTGGGTCACCAATCTGTACTCCCCCTCATTTATGATATAATTTTAGTTCTTTGATGCCTGACACCAGATTCCTTCGACACCTCATGGTCACACAGGCTGGTGTGCTTCTTCCAAGTGGTCTTTGCTGCTTCTGTGCTGGATGGCCGCTTGTTTACTCAAGGCTTTAAGACCCCAGACACTTTATCTTTTCATAGTCGAGCACCATCAGCTTTCTTCACCACATTTGCTTATGCACACATTTGTCAACAGTGATCATGTCAGGAAAGGGGCACGCAATGTTATGATTTTTAGTTCTTGAAGCCTGATAACTGATCCTTTTGATAACTCATGGTCCCACAGCTGGTGTACTTCACCCATGTGGGCTTTGTTGCTTTTGAACTGGATGGCCGCTTGTTTACTCAAGCCTTTAAGACTTTAGACACTACATCTTTTGATAGTCGGGCACCATCAGCATTCTTCACCACCTTTGCTTATGCACACGTTTGTCTTCAGTGATCGTGTCGGGAAGGTGAGCATCATGGAATGCCAATTTAAAAGAACAAAGTATTTGGACAGGTTTTTTAAAGACAGTCAAACACTACAAATTTAAGAAGGAAGCAATGTATTTGTTTTCTTCCAGGAAATGAATTGCAGCAAACAAAAAAGCTCCCAGAGTTCTTGTATGAAGTCTTCATCAAAACTCTCAAAATGAGCAAATATGAAAATTTGACAGCCTGCACCTCCTGAAGAGATTGACAACTAAATTTGAAGAAATTAACAAAAACTTTCCATATTTAGCTGAAAATTAAAATGTATGATGGTACTTCAAAATTTCCATCTCGTTTTCTAGAAAACATTAACTTGCAACCTATCGATTTTATGATGTAAAATTTCTGGTATAAACAACAAACAAATGCAAACGCACTGCTGTCAAGCTGATGCCAACTCGGAGTGACCCTGCAGGGCAGGGCAGACCTGCCTCTGTGGATTTCCAAGGCGGTTACCAGTAACAGAAAGCCTCGTCTGTTGCTCCCCAGCTACCAGTGGTTTCAAATGGCTGAGCTGCAGTTATCAGCCCACGTGGGAACCACTACGCCACAAGGCTACTTAAATAGGGTATCATTCATTGTTTGCTTTATTTACAAGTATGAATCACGGATCTATCCTGGATACTCTCAGTGAAAGCTGTGAGGGCAGCAGCTTGATAGGAGTGCCTTGTTTTACTGGCTCTTGCAAGTTTTCCGTCCTTATAGGCGGTGCCTTACTTTTCTATTGCTCTCTTTCAGTAGAAAATGTGAGTTTTCATTTCCTAAAAGGTTTTCACCTTACCCAGGTTGTGGCTTTTGCAGGTTTTACTCTGCTAAGTTCTGAAGCATAATCAGTCACCAATTCTTCTAATGGAATTAAATTAATTTGGACTGGAACTCACATAGCATTTATTTTAAATTTTTATGTTTTATTGACATAATTCACCTATCTCACAGTTCAATGGCATAAACATTTTTAAAGTGTTGTACAATCATCACTACAAGCAAATTAGAAATGTTCTCCTTTGTATTCATTGTTATCAGCTCCCCACTCTTTCCCACCCCCTGCTGCAACCTCAAGAAACTATTAATCTAATTACTGTCTCTATATTATTTACCTATGTTGGATTTCAGATAGAGAAAAACATACAAAAATAAAACAATAGCAAAACCCAAACAGAATAGGAAACACCTCAATTGAAAATAATCAAAACTAGAGCAAATTTGAGTCAAAAAAAAGAACAAATTGAAGAGGTGTTAAATTTTAACCTAGCTATATCTTCATTAGTTCACCTTCCAATGCACCTGGATTAGGCTATTATCCCTGGTTAATGGTCAGAGGGTATCTATTGAAAGTGAAGTACCAATGGGGCCCTTGCAAATGGATTTGGGACTTTGACTGTTATTCACAGTCTTCCATAAACTGGGTGCTTAAAGCTGTAACACCATTCTCTGCCCCAGTCTTGAATTTTATTTTTTACAATCCTTGGGTTGTCAAACAGGCTGGTGTGCTTCCAAATATACTTAGCTATCACCTCATTTAGATGGTTGCTTGTCTTAAAGGATTGTTGTAAGACCTAAGACACATTTTTTTCTGATAGTTAGGTAGCATCTGATTTTTCAACCATAATTTTGCTATAGTACCCATATCTTCAGTGATCTCTTTGTGAGCGTAGATATCAAATAGGACCATCACATTACATTTCAAGATGAAACAGGTTCTATAAAGGCATTGTAACAAAATTTTGAAATCTTCATTAAACAAAATAGCAACATGTGAAGTCACTGCTTTTCAACGCCCTTCATGTACATTGATGCATTTCTTCTTTTTTCTCTTTGGTTTGTCATGGATGGCCAGAACCTCCTCTCAGACTTTACAAATTTTTGTTTGGTTGATAAGGCCAGCAGGGTTACCTGCTCTTGTATAACTTGGTTTCATGGAAGGCTTCATTCAAGTAAGTTGTCAATGGTCAAATGAAATGGTCTTCTGCATCTTCTTCAGCTGCTACTTGTACTCCCCCTCAATCCTGGACTTTGAAAAAGACACAAACTTGGCACAAATCTGGACATCTTTTCCTTTAGCATCCATCACAGCAATAAATTTATCTTCTGGCACAGGGTTCGTCAGAGCATTAAATTTCTTCTTGAAATTGCCCACTAAGCCAGCCTTGTGCATATTGACCTTGTAGTAAGCCCAGTCTTTAGTTAGCAGGAGGCATCTCAGGAGAACTGTCAACATGGAAGTGAAGACCTCATTCCAAGATTTGATCAGGGTAGTAACAGACTTTCTGTTCTGGGTATGATCTCCCTAAAGACCATCCCGTTGATGGTTTTCAGAGTTTTACTCCAGTTATCTTGGGATCCTTCATGACTGGAGCAGCTCACAGCTTCAGCAGTATGGAACAGAAGCAAACTCAATACACTTCTGAAGGCAATTCTTCCATCTCTCTGTGCAGTTGCTGGGTAAGCCCTGGACTGCTAACTGGATGGTCAGCAGTGCAAACCCACCAGCTCCTCTGAGGGTGAGAGATGAGGCGATCTGCTTCCACACAAATGTACAGCCTCAGAAACTTTATTTAGGACAACTTATGTGAGAGAGTTAGGTCAGTCAGTAAACCCTTACCCCTGACAGCTTATTTTAAGCAAGGGTTAAACACTGGGTTATATATATGTGGCATTCTAATCCACTATGGAATAAAGATGAAGTTGTCTGCCACCATAAAGATTTAGTCTCAGAATTCTTTAGGAGCAGTTCTACTCTTCCTGATGAAGCATTTATGAGTTAAAAATCAGCTCCCCACACTAGTGAGTTTTAATTCTTCCCTGAAGAGTTCTTTAATCTTTGATTTCATACCATAACAAAACAAGTTTCAGTATCTTCAAGGGCTCGAATCATGATCCTCTTACATGTTCTTTGAACTTGAGGAACAAAAAAAATCTGAAGAGGGAAATCAGGGATGTAGGGTGGATGAGCTTTTCCAACAAAATTCTCTCCCTGCTACCCATCAAGAATGAGTAGGTACATTGTCATGATGGAAAAATAAATTCCTTAGAGCAATGTTATAGCCTTTTTTGCATCAGTGCAGTTTTCAATTTTCTTCAAACTTCTTCCTATCCTAATGATCCATTGACTGCCTTGTATCCTTTGAGAAAATCTATAAAGATTACTCCTGTAGAATCTCAAATAACAGTTGCCATAAATTTCTGACCTGACTGCTTTCCTTTGAATTCTAACTGGCCCAGAAGGTCATTTCAGAAGCTAGTTTAATTAGCCCTCTTATTTGAAGGCACCCTAATGAGACTAAAACAAATGTACAAGAGGGTACCCTGCCAAAATGAGGAATGGAGCTGGGAGGAATGGAGCTTTTGTAGTATGCATTTTTTTCCGCTAGGCAAGCATCAAGCAACTTGTACTAAGTTAGAGTACTCAGTGGTGTGTCTGGGAAGGTTCTCTCTGGTCACAGTGACACTTTTCACAAAAGCAGTTTCACTTGAATCTTGTTTCTGTGATGGCTGGTTTAAGAGAACAGTGTGCCCCCGCGAAGCTTATTTTGTCCTTGAGAAAAATGCTGCAGAAACTGGTGTGATGTTAAATAGAGCTCACAAGGACAGTGCTATGGAAAAACCACCAGGTCAGACTGTTGATCAAGCTTTCTCCTTTAGAGGTTCTGAAAAGATTGTTTAACAGTGTGTGCCAAGAAAGGTCAGATTTGTGGCAGACGAGGGACTGGTTTTGCTACCACAACAGGGTACCTGCTCATGCAGCCATTCCAGTGTCCAAGTTTTTGGCAAAAAAAAACAAACAAAAAAACCCACACCCAAAAAACCCATCATTCCTTTCTTGTCCCACATATCTTACTCACCTGACCTTGCTCCAGGTGACTTCTCTTTGTTTCCACGAATGAAGAGGAAAATGAAAGGGCAGTGATTTGATTTGACTAGGTCAAGTAAGTGAAGAAAAAAACACGAGAGAGATGCTGTCTGCCATCCAAATAGATGAGTGTGAAAAATGTTTCCAAGAATGGAATCGTACATTTGATAAGTGTATTAAGTGTAATAGAGAGTAGTATGAAGGCAATAAAATTGTTTTGTTAAAAAAAATTAAATGCATAGCTTTGAAAAAAATTTGTTTTTTTGGGGGGTACCCTTTGTATTACTAAAAGAACTTGACTGTATTCATCCACTGGTTTTACAGACATATTTACACACATTCTGTTTGGTATAATACTGGGCAAGTATGAACTGAAACCCTCGTAGCAATTCTTTGTGACTCATTCTTGTATGCTTTAAAACAGGGGCACTGAAGTTATCCCACAAGTTTACAATAAATAAGTGACTAATGCGAAGTATAGTGAAATGGTTGTTTTTAAATACATTGATCAACAATGCAATGCATGTTTAGAAATTCCTTATAAAGTAGCTCAAAGAAACACAAAAGGCTGCCAATATCGTGAATACATTTTAAAGTTTCATGTGAAAAACTGCAATGTATCCAAAAGCAGATGAAACAGACAAGTAGGGCCAATTGCTTTCAAGTAGTGCAAAACAACATTCAACTTAAGGGGAACAAAAGTAAAATGCCAGCTAAATAATTTATTTCAAAAGTTCCTAAAATACTTTAACAATAAAACTAATTTTTGTGTTTGTTGACATTTAAATTTTAAAACTGGTGAGTGCTATACCAATAGTAGGTATCATGTTATTTAAAGAATTATATCCCCTTGGGAGCTCTTTAAAAGGGCTCACACACTATTTTATATTCAATTATCTCACAGATAAGAATGTCACACAATGGTACTAAAAAAATTAACATGCTTTCCCTTTTTAATGTTTTTATTTTTCTGAACATAAAAACGAAAAGCAATGAAAATGTAGTCACCAAGTATACTATCCATTTTACAACAAAAGTTACTTTAGTTTTTAATATTTTCTGCTTCCTTTTCAATTGAGGTTTTTCTGTTTTGTCATTGTTTTGGTTGGTTGGTTTGTGTTTTGTATGGTTTTCTGTACATAAAACCTAGGATAGGTATATCTATAGATAGTAAATGGGCTAATTATTACTTAAAGACATGGCCAGGAAAGGTGGGGAGGAGGACAAATATAAGAAGGAAGAAGGGCTGAGCCCCGGTGGCGTAGTGGTTGTGCGCGGGACTGCGGCCCACTGAGACGGAGGTTCGATTCCAGCTCCACGGAGCAAAGGCTGGGCCTCCTACTCCTACCACCTAAGGGCAGTGATGCGCCATCCCCTCTGCCCTCCCCCCAAAAAAGAAGAAAATGTTCTGAAACTGATTGTGGTGATGATAATACAACAACTCTTCTCAGTGTGACTAAATGATTAAATTATATGTGAATTACATATCAATGAAACAATCAACAGGCTGTAAAACCATGAGGACCTTTTTCACTCTGGAATTATATTAAAATTATTACACTTCATGTAACGTTAACTCCTAAGGAGCCCTGGTGGAGCAGTGGCCACGTGTTGGGCTGTGATCCGCCTGGTTGGCAATCTGAGACCACCAGCAGCTCTGCAGCACAAAGACTGGCTTTCTACTCCTGTCAATGTTACAGTCTCAAAAACTCAGAGAGGATCGTTCTGACTCGGCAGTGATTCTGATGAGTTTGAATATCAACAACTGTTATTATGTGGTTACAGTTCAGTTAAGAAAACAGTCCATTTCCCACCTCCAAATGCCTACATGGACTCACAAGTAGTGAAAAAAAGGAGTAAAAAAAATACTTGAGAAAAAATTAATTAAAAAATTAAAAGAGGGATCTTTAGTCTACTAAAAAAAAAAGCTATCTATGGGTATGTATGCAGAAAAGACTATAGAAGATCTAAATGTTCATCTTTAAACACCTGCTTACACACTTGACCCTTGGACAGGTGTCTGGAAACCTGTATTTCAGGAAGGAGCCTAAGTGTGGCTCATTGAACAAAAACTACACAAAGTGGCTTCCTTTTGTGTGTGTGTGCGTGTGTGTGTGTCTATAATTTTAGCATACGATAAGCAGAGGGTGTCTCTGTGACCAGACCCCTGTAAAAACCTTGGCCAGTAAAGTCTCATAATTTGCCTCCATGGTTGGTAACATTTTACTTGGGTTGTTACAATTCATAAGGACCTATGGTGGTGAGGTCAGGTCAAGTGAATTGGACTACTAAGCACAAAGTGGTAGTTCAAACCCACTAATCACTCTGTGTAACAAAGATGAAGCTATCAGCTTCTGTCAAGATTTACAGCTTGGGAAAACCTGCACAGGTGGCTGTGAGTGGAAACTCGCTCAGTGACAGTGAGTCTGGGTTGGCATGACTGCACTGGGAAAGAACCATTGGAAATTTCCACCTCTTGTCACAAGAGGTACCTTCATGTACCTGTTCATGTACATGTTCTTTGCTTCATGTACCTGTTCTTTTTGCTCAAGGTGTTTGGTATTCTTTCACTATAAAAAGTCGCAGCTGGGGATCAGGAACTAGACATCAAAGAACATAAAATCATATCATTGTGTGCCCACCTTCACATTGGGATCACTGAAGGTAAATGCATGCATAAGCAAATGTGGTGAAGAAAGCTAATGGTGCCTGGCTATCAAAAGATACAGCATCTGGAGTCTTAAAGACTTGAAGGTAAATAAGCAGCCATCTAGCTGAGAAGCAACAAAGCCTACATGGAAGAAGCACACCAGCCTGTGTGACCACGAGGTGTCAAAGGGATCAGGTATCAGGCATCAAAGAACTAAAAATTATATTATTGTAAATGAGGTGGGACATAAAGGTTGGGAACCCAAAACCCATCTGTAAATAACAGACTTCCCCTTAGAGAGGGGTTGCAATGAGGCGACGAGTCAGTTAGAGTGCAGTGTAGCAATGATGAAGCATACAACTTTCTTCTAGTTCTTCAATGATTCCTCCTCCCCGCTATCACGATCCAATTCTACCTTACAAATCAAGCTAGAACAGAGGATGTACACTTGTACAAATAAGAAATCCAGGGCAGATGATCCCTTCAGGACCAGTGGTGAGAGAGGTGATACTGTGATGGGGAAGGGAAAGTGGGATAAGAAGGGGGAACCAATTATAAGTATCTACAACTAACCTCTTCCCTGGGTATGGACAACAGGGAAGTGGGTGAAGAGAGACATTGGACAGTGTAAGATATGACAAAGTCATAATAATTTGTAGATTGTCAGGGATTCATGAGGTAGAGGACAGCGGGGAGGGAGGGGAAAAGATGAGGAGCTGATGCCCAGGGCTCAAATAGAGAGCAAGTGCTTTGAGAATGTTGAGGGCAATGGATGTACAAATGTGCTTGACACACAATGGACTCATGTATGGATTGTGATAAAAGTTGTATGAACCCTCAATAAAATGATTAAAAATAAATAAATAAAATCTAAAAAAAAAAAGTAATAGTACTTTGGTAGTTCTGAATTTTCTATGGAATTGAATAAGGTCATTTCAATGGAATATACCCTTGATTGTCAAAAGAATGAACTTCTAGGGCTGAGCCCCGGTGGCGTAGTGGTTGAGTGCGGGACTGCAGCCCACGGGCTTGGTGGTTCAAATCCAGCAGCGCGCTCCAGAAGCAAGGCTGGGTAGCTCCCACGACCATCAGAGGGCAGTGATGCTCCCCAACCCCCCCCACCCCCCCCAAAAAAAAGAATGAACTTCTAGGAAGAAGTTCAGCTAGAATGCTCCTTAGAGACAAGGATGGCGAGGCTTCTCACATACACTGAACTCACTTATCAGGAGTGGCCAGTCCCTGGAGAAAGACACCATGTATGGTAATGTGGAAGGGAAACGAAAAATGGAAGACCCTCAAGAGATGTCGTGCCACAGTGGTTGCCACAATGGCCTCAATTAGAATAATAACTGTGGGAATGACACAGAATCAGGGCAGTGTTTCCTTCTGTTCTATCCAGCATTGCTAGAACTCCGTCATTGAGAAACGACTCAGTGGAAATGAACAACAACCTTTGACACCAAGGGGCACCTTTGACATAGTGGATACAAATTGAGCTTCCAAACACAAGGTCAGCAGGGTGACCTCAACAACCACAGTCAATGTGCACAGCACTGAACACTGTGAAGGGAGAGGTCTACTCTGTCCTGGAGGGCACCCTTGAATTGGAACGGATTTGTCACAGTGCACTAAATTGTTTGCTTGCTTGTTTTTGCTTTTTACTTTTGTTTTCTTCGTGGCATTGTAATCTTATTAGTAATGTTCATTTTAGGGGATAAACCTGCCTTTAACAATTTCTAAAAGTGCTTTCACACAATATTTACTCTTTTGCTGAACTTTTCCCTAGAAGTTCATCCTTTTGACAATCAAGGGTATATTCCTTTAAAATGATTTTATTCAATTCCATAGGAAATTCAGAACTACTGAAGTACCATTACTTTATCTTTTAATATTTATTTATTTGTTTTTTTAGTCATTTTATTGGGGGCTCATACAACTTTTATCACAGTCCATACATAAGTGCACTATGTGTCAAGTACATTTGTACATCCGCTGCCCTCAATTATTTTATTCAGCACACATTTTTCAGGTTTATTTATGTTACGAAGTGTTTAAAAATCTCATTTTTATTATATAACACCGATTAATATTCCTTTTTGTGTGTGTGCAAGTTTGCGCTTTCATTCTTTTTTATATATTGTGAAATCTTTATTTCTAATTACAAATAAATGTAATTTTGTCTTAAAAAAAAAAAAAAGAAAGAAATCACAGCTGTGTATGCCAAGTCCTGTTATTTGTCCGAGCGATACTAACCCTGAGAGTTGTCTTAGAGTCCCCAAAGCAGCCTATATAGTATGAAAAAGTTCACTTTTTAAATTGCTTTGAAATAGAAAATATATATTTGTACTAATCAATGCTGATTTGTAGCTATAAAATTTGTAGCCATAGCTACAACAATCAAAACCTCCACTCCTTATACAATTTTAGATTATTTATATTTTAAAATCTACCCTTAAATAATAAGTTAGACTTTTTTTACAACGAAAACTATTCTTTTTTGTTTTGTTTTGTTTTGTTTTGTTTTGTTTTGTGAGAGGCCTCACTGCCCTCTGGTGGTGGGAGTAGGAGGTCCAGCCTTGCTGCTGGATTTTAACCTCTACACCACCAGGGCTCAGCCCATGAAAACTATTCTTACATTAAACTAAAACCAAAAACAAACAAAAAGAATTATGTGCTATCACAGACCAGAGGGCTCAACCATTGTTCTCATTTTTAATAAAGGTAGCATTTGGTGAATTTCTTCAGTCTTTTTAAATGTTAAATGAGCTCTTACCTTGAAATGTTCCTCCTTCAAGAACTCCTTCTTTGGTACTGTCAAAGCCATGAGATGTAATCTGGGTTTCTGAGAGACCAAGGCCAGCTGGTAATGAACGTTTCAAATCCTTAGTATTTGAATAAAAGAGAAAATCCTTGTAAAAAACCTCACATCATATAAATTCAGTATAATCGTGTCCTTCTTAAACTATTTTCTCTCCACTATTAATATCGTATATACTTGAGTATAAACCGACCCGAATATCAGCGGAGGCACCTAATTTTACCACAAAAACTGCTT
>PVJH01048888.1:0-10576 GCA_004026705.1 Nesogale talazaci
GGGGGGGGAGGGAGTTTGGTCCTGCTGGCACAGCGGTGACCTTGAGGCAGGCATGGCCCCTGCTGTCCCCTGCCCACTGCCCACCCATAAATGCCTTGGCGGTCACCAGTCAGGCCCTTCAATCTTTTTTCAGCCCTTCCCTCCCCACCCTCCCAGCTCAGAACTCAGCTATCACGGATGCACAGACATCAAGTCACACTGGGTGCCGTCAAGTCACACTGGGTGTCACTCAGTCACATTTTGTGCCATCAAGACACGCCAGGTAAAAAGAAAAGAAAAAAAAAAGACACCGGGTGCCATGAAGTCTCACTGGGGGCCATCTAGTCTCACTGGGGGGCCATCTAGTCACACTGGGTGCCATCTAGTCACACTGAGTATCTGCAGCCACAGGAGATGCCATGCAGTCGGGAAACCACAGGCCCAGAATACACCTCAGCAGGAATGACTGGGAGGCCCCAGGAGGCTCTATGAGAGAGAGCGCGGGGCGAATTGGGGGGGGGGCAGACTGGGCTGGAAGGAGGGGTCCTGTGAGGTGCTCATCCCAAGCAGAGGGACCAGGGACACATGCACAGAAACCCTGAGGCGGGGGCAGGGCTGGTGAGTCTGAGGCTGAGACATATGAGGTGAGGAGTGTGTGTGTGTGTGTGTGTGTGTGTGTGTGTGTGTGTGTGTGTGTGACAGATAGACAGACAGACTGGAGCAGCTGGGGGTGAGCCTGCATGAGCAGTGGGCGCCACGGAAGGAGAATGGCCTGGATTCGGATGAGGTGGCAGGAGGGGGGGTGTAGGTGGTCTTTCTCAGAGTTCCTGCTGCTTTGGGGGTTTCTCGGGCCCCCTGGATGCCTGGTCTGAACTCCTAGGGTGACCATCACCTAGTGCTGGCACAGGGCCTGGTCCTCCGAGGGGCTTGGTGACCTGCTGGCCGCCAGGCTGCCCAACGGGCCCAGCGGTCCCAGGCCGCAGGGCGCCAGGGAGGTGGGCTTTGTCCTTGGGAAATCCGCTCTCCTGCGGCCCCTTCCCCCTGGCCCCCCACCGCCTGTGTGACTCAGGGGTGTCTCTGACAGCATGCGGCAGATTAAAGAGCCCCACAGATGGAGTAAAATGTGAAACACGCTGAATGCTGGAAGATAAAACAAGAGACTTCAAAGGCATCTCAAGCTGGGGGAGCGGTTGCTGTGTTTGACAAGCTCTGTCCCCCCAGGCCAAGGCCACTGTCCTCTGAGGCGGGAGGGAGGGAGCTTTCCTGGACACGTTGTCCTCCCTGGCTGTGCCGGGAGGGGGCTCAAGTCTATCCAGCGTTTTAGCTTTTAGCGTGTACCCACACGCTGCCCCTCCACCCCCATTTACAGATGGGGAAACTGAGGCTGGGAGACGTGCCTGGCCTGAGAGTGTACACACAGCACGGGAACACACAGCCTGGGCCCAGATGCATCCGGCTGGGCTAGCACCGGCTTGAATGCCTCCAGGACCGAGCCCTTCTCCTCCTCTTCTCTGAGACACACCCACCCCGGAGCCCTGCACCCCAAGCTAGGACCCCACCCCCCTTCAGGGGTCTTCCCTTCTGTTTCTTCCTTCCCACGGGCTCCAAGCCAGGCCCCCTCTTCCTTCAATGCCCCAGGAGTCAGGGAAAGGGGACCCTTAAGGGCGGAGAGCCTGGGCTTGCCCCCTAGGGCCCATGAACCCGGGGTTCTCCCGGTCAGGTTCTGCCCCTCAGCACCCGGCCCCCACCCCTTGCCATCTCCCTACAAAAGCGGCCCCGGCAGCCATTTAAAGCTCAAAGTAGGGCTGAGCCCCGGTGGCGTTGTGGTTGTGGGCGGGACTGCGGCCCACTGGGATGGAGGTTCAATTCCAGCTCCATGGAGCAAAGGCTGGGCCTCCTACTCCCACCACCAGAAAACAGTGATGGCAAAAAAAAAAAAAAAGCTCAAAGGAGGTTACTTGGCTGTGGTAGGCTGCTGCGTCTCCCCTCCTGCCATCGGTTCCCTGGGCTCCGTCCCTCCCTGGCCCAGCTCCTTGCCGGCTGTCTGGAACCCACCGGCCTTACTCAACCTCCGGGCCAGGCACCTCCTCCAGCGTGTCCCCCCCCCCCCAAGTTGGGCCCCCAACTCTCAGGATCCCTGCCACCCAGGCACCTCCCGCTCTGGGTGGGAGGGTGTTGCTATACAAGACCTTCAGGGCCATTGCTCCACATCGGGGAGCCCAGGGCAGAGAGAGAGGGACAGCAGGAGTGGAGCGCAGTGGGTGATTCACTGAGCGCTCACCCCACGGACTCAGTGCCCCGCATGGCTCCCCGCCGGTGGGGGGTGGGGCGCAGGGGAGAGACATTAAACAAAAAGAAAAACCTCCCCCCAATCCAAACCAAACTGAAGCAGAGTTAATCATGCATTTATGGATCAAGTTCTCCCAGCCAGGAGCTGGGCCAAGCGTCCCTGTGGGTGGGTTCTTTATCATACCCCACCCTGGCAAGAGGGGAGGAGGGAGAGAGGGAGGTCCTGAGGTGGGGGGGGACTGGGCTGCGAGGAAGTCTGATTGGATTCTGGATCTGGGACACCCCCTCCCACACACACACCCCAACTCCCTGCTGCTCCCCTCCCCCAGCACTCATTCCAGTCTTGTCCCCTCATTAGCATAACCATAAGCATCCCTGAAACCCAATTACCAGGAGATGGCTTGGGCCCCAGCCAGTCGGGGCAGCCTCCATCCACACAGGAGTGAGGGGTGGGGGGCTGCAGGGCTGCATTGGGCGAGGGGGGAATGTGAAGAAGCTGAGGGTGGGTGGGGGGACTCTTGTGAAAAGACCTTCTGCACAGTTCAGTGTCAATGGAGGCAGCCTGGGCCCCTCTGACAGCCCCACCAGACGCAGGAAGGGGTCACGGGCTTTTGCCCCGGCTCGCTGGGTGACCCCAGGCAGTCCCATTGCCCTCTCTGAGCTTCTGTCTCAAAATTGAAAACCAGGGGAGACAAGCCACCCTGGGAAGAAGGCGGCACAGGCTGGTGAGCAGGCAGGTTGCTGGGGTCCCCAGGCCCCGAGCCCCCCCTCCTCTCTGGCTGTCAGCCCCCCCCCCCCACAGGGGCTGCCCCACGTGGCAGGTTTCCCCAGCCATTGGGGATTTGAACATTTCACACACACACACACACACACACACACACACACACAAAATAAAAGCCGCTGTAACTGAGTTGATTCCCACCCTGTGTGGGGTTTCCGAGGCTGTAAATCTTTACCGAAGCAAATCCCTTCATCTGCCTCCCTGGAGCAGTGGTGGATCTGAACCACAAACCACGTGGTATCGGTCCGACGTTTATCCAAGAGTGCCATGCAGTCTCTCTCTCTCTCTCTCTCCACACACACACAACCACACGCACACGTCCTTATAGTATATCTAGTTTTGCAATATATAGTTCACAGTATATATAGCTGTTAATATATCATTTCTATCCTATATAGCATAGTGTGTATATACTAAGTGTTCTGATATAGTCTATAGTATAGATAGGTTATACCACATAAACAAGTCTATAGTGTGTGTGGTATATGATGTATACGTGCAAAACTATATGTGCACGCACACATGTATTTTTGCACATCTGTGTACACACGTAGCTTCATTTGCCATCAGAACCGCAGCCGGGTTGATTGACTGGTGTCAGGCCCCTGCTGGCAGGTGCTGGAGAGGGGGCGACCGCTCTTTGCACCCCTACACAAGGCCCTGCCCAGCCTGTGCCCTCCTGTCCACTGTCCATCCCTGGGGTGGAGGGCGCTCCTCTGTCTCTGCCCCTCCCCTCTATCACGCACCGTGTCCTGCCCTCTCCTGAGAACACGTCACCCTCCTGACGACCAAGGAGCATCCTGGCTGCCCTGCTCCCGGGACAGACCTGCATGTGTCCCTGCCAGTCCCAGCCACTGTCGGCCGGTGAGGTGCCCGTCTGCTGTGGCACCGCCCTGCCTTGTGTCACCCCATCCACAGGGCGAGGGGAACGGTGTGGCTGCTGTGAGAGGAGCCCGGGGAGCGTCAGGGAGCCCATGGTGTCGGGGAGCAAGCACTGGCCGGCCCTGTGCCCCCCGCCCAGGTGACTGTGGATGGGACCCTCCACTGGCTGGCTCCCATGGATCCCGAGCAGGCCGCGCTGGCTGGGACCGCGAGAACACCCGCCACAGCCCGGCCTGAGCAGCGCCCAGTCTCCCAGGAGGTGCCCCCTGCCCTGGACTGGCAGGACAGGTCCCCGAGTTTGCTGGCTCGCTGTCCCAGGGGCTGGTGGCTCCAGTCTGACCTTTTCCCTGCTGCATGGTATCCCAGGCAGGAGACGCGCGGGCACACACACAGACACACACACACACACACACACACACACACACACACAGACACACATACCACCTCTATGGCTCCCTCCCCGACCCACCCTGTCTTGTCACTCTGGAAATGCTGCAGGTGTCACACCCGGTGCCGGCCCGTGGCTCAGCGCTGGACTCCAGCTGGAAGGTCGCAGGTTCGAACCGCCTGCAGCTGCTCTGGAGGATGAGGGCCGTGGGCTTCCGCCCAGGAGTCCAGCCCGGGGGCATTTCTGCTCCGTTCTGCAGGGACAGACTCTGGACAGCAAATGTTTCTTCCTTCTTCATTCTGATTTTCAATCTGCCCTGAAGCGGAGCCGGGGCGGGCGGGGAAGGGGGGGACGCGGCGGTTGGCGCATCTTTCCCCCTACTAGTTACTGCAGATTGCTTTCCCAAGTGGCTGTTCAGATCACGTCACTTCTCCCCCGAGAGCTCGCAGAGAGCCCCTGTGCCGCCCAGTACCAGACCCCCACTTCCCCACACGGCTCCCTGCTCAGCCCCTCCCCGCACCTCCACTTCCCGGCCCCCTTCTGTCTTCAGGCCCCTTCATGTCCCAGGGCCTTTGCACCTTCTGTCCCCTTGACCTGGTCCCAGCTCCCCCAGACCGCTTCCTTCCCGTGCGTCAGGCTGCAGGGGGAACACTGCTTCCTTCAGGCCTCCCTGACCAACCCCGGGAATGCGGCCGCACTCCTATCTGGCCCTGGCTGGTGGTACACGAACACACACACACACACACACACACACACACACACACAGGCATTCACACAGACACAGGCATACAGATACACACAAAGACAGACACACATAAAGGCATACACAGACACACCACAGACACACCCAGACATAGACAAACAGACACAGAGATACGAACACATATAAACAGATACACAGACACAGATACAGATACATTCAGACACACAGGCCAACACATACAGACAGAGACACAGGCAGCTGCTCCCAGACCATCCATCCATTCCAGCGATACTGACTGGCTGCATCTGACCACAGGGTGGTGGGGTGTGCGTCAGGAGAGGACAGGCTGGCGGGGTGGGGGGGGCATGGGGGTGCTCTGCAGAGGGGGAGGGGTACCTGATCCTTCTGCCAGGTCCATGGGGACCCCTGGCAGGTGCTGGAGTGGAGAAGCAGGGGAGGAGGCTGTTGTTTGACATTTCCAGGGATCCTCCTTAGAGCGGGGGTGTGGGGGCACGTGGTGGTGCGGGTGGGGGGGGCTGTAGGAGAGGTACTGCTGAGCCCACAAGGACCCATCAGAGGAGGAGCTGGGACAGGGTTGGATCAGAGGGGACACTGGGGCTAGTGACCAGGCACTTGGGGGAAAGAGAGGTGACTCTGGACCCTACAGCCCCCCATTCCCCTCTGCAGGAAGCTGGGCGGATGCTCACTTGAGCCCTAGCTGGGCAGCCTGGCCCTTCTAAGGAGTTTCTGAGGCCCCCTGCCCACTTCCAGGCACCCATGACCCCTCCTACTAGAGTGGTTCCCTGAGGCCCAGGAGGGAAGGGGCCACAGAAGCCACAGAGCTGACCCCTGGCCTGCAGCCACTTTTCCAATACCAGGTGGTGTCCTGAGGCAAGGGCAGCCGGGAGAGGCTGGCTCCCAGGGAACTTGAGTCAGACACCAGGAAGGACTTCCTCACAGGGCTGCAGGAGGATCCTGGAGGGCAGAGGGCTCAGGCCCAGCGGTGACCACCACCGGCTTTTGACACCAACTGTGTGTTCTGGTTTCTCTGCAGGACATGAGGCTGGGAGGGGCCAAACCACAGACCGCTCAGCTCAGAGAGTGGTGCCCGACAGGGTGCCTGGCCACACAAGCAGGACCCCCCCAGGAAGGCTCCTGGGGGCAGGGGAGGGGGAGGGCGGGTCTCCGTGTCTCCTGATGGTGGCAGACCCCAGAGCTGAGGGCACCAGTCTGCCCTAGTGGCCGCCTGGGGAGGGGGCACCTCTTCTTCCCTGAGGCCTTGTCCCCTGGCAGGACCCCAGCGCATCCTCTCCATCCTCCTGCCTTCCCAGCCCCATGGAGGAGGGGGATGGCGGGAGGAGGAGGGAAGGAGAGGCAGGAGGAGAGGAGAGGAGGGCGGGGGAGGCCCCCGGGCTGCCATTGGTATGCGAGGCCGTGCCTCAGCCCCTCCGCGGCCCTGCCTTTCTGCTCGGCTCTTTAAGAATCCCTCCTTGGTGGCAGCCCAGGCGGCAGCCGCTGCAGGAGCAGCAGCCGCTTGATGGTTGCCGGGCAACCCCATCCCACCCCTCCCATCGATGGAGCGCCGCCCTCTCCCCTCCCCCCTCCTCCCCAGCACCTTCCCGTGCTCACGCCCAGCTTCCTTTGGAGCTCAACCCGCCAGGCTCGGCTGCCCAGAGTCCCTGAATCTGGCAGAAGGGCCTTGAACAAGCCCACCCTCCTCCCCCTGCCCCGGACCGGCGGCGGTTCTGGGTTTAGGGTTCCTCTCTCTTTACTCCCCTGGTCTTGGAGCACCTGGGCCCAGCAGGTGAGGGAAGCCAGGCTCAGCCCTCAGTCCCTCTCCCCTGCTTCCTGCAATGCCAGGACGCTGGGAGGAGGCCCTGGCTCAAGACAGTTGTCCTTCGGCTCCCTCTGGCCCCAGGCATCCTCTTCTGTGGCTTCAGATCTCCTGGGGCGGGGGAGCTGGTGAACTCCTGACCGCTGAGGCTGATCTGGCTCAGGGCTGGGGCGGGGCTGGGAGTATGACTTAGGGCCTGGGACCCAAAGGGTCCCTGAGTTGTGGGGGGTGAACACAGCCAGCAAAGGATGACTGGGGTGCAGGTGGGGTGGAGAGGGAGGAGTTGAGGAGGGGGTCCTAAGGCTCCAGGGTCTCTCCAGGGTCTCTCCACGGTCAAGTAGCAGGGCATAGTTCACAATGAAGAGGATGGTCTACGTGCTATTTGAGTGAATCCCTGGGTGGGGTTCCCGGGAAGCCGTCTATGGTCCATCCAGGGGAAAGCGGAGGGATACACATTGGCAGACACGTGAGACTACACGGTCCAGTCGGACCAACGGGCCCTGAGACCAGAGGATGTAGATGGTGCCCGGCAAGCCGAGCTCACCTGCTCTGCAAGGGCTTACATGAAGTCCTGGATAGAAATGGGAGAAAAACGTGGAACGAACCAGCCCTCTGGTTCCCCAGGATCATGAAGCTGTGCCCTCTCTCTGTGGGTCAGGCCCCCCACCTCTCATGTCCCTTCCTTGCTGTCCTGGGCCAGGGCAGTTTTCACCCTCCTGCAGGCCACTGTGCCTCTCCACGGCTCGGCGGAACCACTGCTGACCTCTGACCTGGCCTTCCTGGAGGGTCTTCCAGGCCGGGGGTCCTGGCCTCCTGGCTGAGACCTCTCTCCCCGAGCCCCTCCTCACACTCACACCGGGCATGTTGCAGGGCCCCTTCTTCCTGACTCGGCTGCCTCCTCCCCTGAACTTGACAGGTGCCTGAGTCCCAAGAGAAGGGCAGCTGGAGTCCAGGGGTGTTTAAGCCACACTCCCTCCACTGGGTTGTTGGCTGGCGTGGGAGAGGCGCCGGGTGGCGGGTGGCGCAGCCCTGGGTCCTGACCCTCTGTGGCATCTCTCACCACCCCCCTCCCTCCGGCTGGCGAGGCTCAGCCCTACATGTCAGATTCCCCTGTCCCTCCCCATCACCCCCCCCAGACACACACGCATGCACACATGCCTCTGCTTGCTGGAGGCGTGTCTGGCCCCCCGTCCAGAGTCCCTGGGAGCATCTCCGTTGGCCTGGGGACCGCGCTGTCACGGTCGCCTTGCAGGGCTGTTGGAACCTGCAGTGCTTGGCCATTCTGTCCCTTCATTCATCCAGCCACGCCTGACTGCCCTGCTGGAGAGCCAGGCACTGTGACAGGTGCTGGGGACGCACCGGGACCAGAGCAGGCTCGGGCTGGGCCGTAGGGAGAGCCAGGTGCAGACAAAAGCTCCCTCCCAGCCCTCCCCGACTTTGCTGTTCTTGGACGCCAGGGGCCAGCCACACCTGGCTTCAGAGAGGCTGAGCAGAGAGGCTGAGCAGAGAGGATAAACCTCGCCCCCTCCCTCGCCCCTCATGGTCTGAGCTCCCAGGGAGGGAGGGGAGAGAATAAAGAGGGGTGAGGAGAGAGGGATGAAGGATGAGCTCCCAAGGGGTGGTGGGTGCCCGTTTGGGGGATGAGGATCTGGGCAGGGGCGGCCCATCGGCTGGTTGGTCCGTTGCTGGGGCTGGCCTTCCCCGTCAGGCACTCCTGGCTGGGTCCCTGCTGCAGCAGCTTCCTCCCTGGACTGTCTTTGTGGGAACCCTCTGCCAACCGCCAGGCCTTGCTCCCTTGTTTTCCCCGACACAACACGACAGGCTGCCTGACTCCTGATGCTGATGGGCACATCACCCCTGGTGGCACCGTTGCGTGATTGGCTGCTGACAGTAAGGTTGGTGGTTCCAGTCCTCCCAGGTGCTCTGTGGGAGACGTGACAGGGGGGTCTGCCACCCCCAAGAACCCCTGCAGTTCTATTCTGTCATGCGGGGGAAATTGATTGACGCAGCAGCCCCCTGGCAGCGGTAGTCATCCTGGGTGGGGGTGGGGAGGGGGCGAGATGGAATGAGGTGCAGATCGGAGACTTTCTGGGGCTTTCCGCTGCAGGGTAGTGAGGAGAGTCACCTGCTCCCCCCCCCCCACGAATTCATGCCAGTGTCCCACAGAGTTCTAGGACATCCCCCAGCTCATCGGGAAGTCCGAGGTCCTAGGACAGTGTCCTCTAAGATTGACCCCAGAGATGGAGCACAAAGGTGGTTTTGGAATCCTCTGGTTCCAGGTGGGGGGGTCTGGAGACCTCACATCCCTAGATGACGCCAGAGCTGGACGTGGGGGAAAGGCCGGACCTTGGACCTTTGGATTTCCACTTAAGGTCATGCCTTCTGAACAGCTGCTCCCATGGTGGTGCCCTCTCCCCACTGCTGCCCCCAGATGCCTCCTGGTACAGTGCTGGGATGGGGGGGGGGGTTCCTACAGGCGCCTGAGCACTGGCCAGTAGGGCAGACCCATAAGACACCTTCTTTCCAGACCCAGGCCAGAACAGGCCCCACCCCAGGGGGTGGGGGCAGCACCATCCTGGTTGACATCGGTGGTGAGAACACCACCTGGGACGGGCCAATGAGGTGGCCCTGAAGGCAAGCGCCCCGAGGTGGGAGGGGCTCGGACTCCGGAGAGGTGTGTGTGTGGGGAGGGGCGGGGGCTGCGGGCAGGACAGGGTGACCTTCGCTGCCCAGTGGTCCCCGCTACACCTGGCTGCTGGACGCCGCGCGCGTTAACTGCCGCCCCGGGAGCGGGGGAGCTGGGGCTTGGCCAGCTCAAGGTTGAAGCCACAAATCGTGGCCGGGTGACATCTGCCGCCCTGTGTCACCGAGCACATCTCCCTCGGCGAGTGCCCAGCCCACAGTGCTTCTGAACCTGAGTCTACCCCTCCCTCCCCCTCTCCCGTCCAGTGTCCTCTGAGCCACACAGGAGCCCAACAAGTGTTTGCTGAACAAATGAACCATCTCCCAGAACCTTCCGTTCTCACACCTCCGCTCTGGCTCCCCGCTTCGTCCAGGATAAAGGGCCTAGTTCTGGGGGTCCCTGGACAGGTGGCCTGGCTGCCATCAGCCATCTGGCCTGCCACAGTGGGCTCCACCAGGTCAAGTGAGACTTCCCACGGCTGCGGTAAGCCTTCTGCCTCGGCCATTCCTCCTCACTCCCCCCGCCCTCCCCGGGGGTCCAGCCCAAGGGCCACCTCTCCAGGGCAGCCTGCTGGCAGTGGCCCCCTGGCCCGGGGCTCATGTGCTGAAGTTGGCTTCGGGGAGGTTCGGAACCCTCACTCTGCGGCCAAGAGGCCCTGGCGGCGTGGCGGCCAGCGCTGAGCTGCCAACCCCAGGACCGGCAGTTCGATTCCTGCTTTTCAGGAGGAAGAGGGAGTGGATTCCTGTAAAGAGGTATCTGTTGTCTTGGAAACTTGGACGGGGAGGGGGGGGGGAGAAAGAGTTCTGCCCTGTGGTAGAGGGTCCCTGTGCACCGAAGTGAACCCAACAGCAGTGGGTTTGATGCCTGAAGGCAACATGCCCATTGGAGCCCTACCTATCCCGTCCCACCACAGGGGCCCAGGCTGGGCAGGCGGGAGGCCGAAGAGGAGGAAGAGTTTTCCTTCTCGGAAAGGTTCCTGGGAGAAGACACACACACACACACACACACACACACACACACACACACACACACACACA
>PVJH01048889.1:0-10583 GCA_004026705.1 Nesogale talazaci
GCATTTATGAGGGACCCTGGTTCATTGTGACCCAATCCTTGGTTCCATTTTAGAATTGGCAGACCTAATTTATCACTGGCCCTGCATGCTCCACCTAGCGTTAGCATTCTAAGAAATGTATGTAGACCAAGGAAAATGGGTTTCTTAGTCCATCTGCCCAGCAGCCGGCAGCAGTAGAAAAAGGTATCAAAAGTCCTCAAGGACTGGCACAGGGAGTGGAATTTTGGAAGGCTCTCCCGTGCCCTGCAGTGCAGTCTGTGATGTCTCTGTTGCTTCCAAGCAGTGACCGCAAACTGCTTTTACAACCGCATCTCCCACAATTTACTTTCCACAGACATGGCCCATTAGCGCTGGTGAGACCCAGAAAGGAAAGGGCTGGGCAAGGGCTCCGCTTGGCTGCTCTGGGGCAGTGCCAGTGTTTTGAAGTCGACTGCACTAATTAAGCACTCTTGATGAGCCCATTAGGGGATAATAAAGGAGAATGGAAACTGTTTGCAATATGTGTGGACAAATTTTCATATCGAATTTTTTTTTGGCTTGGATCTAAATGTTGGGTAGAAGCTTCCCGTCGTGAGGAAAGATCGAGTTCTCTTTTGCTTTATTTATTTATAACCTACCTTAGGAATTTTTATTCTTTATGACCTACATTGATATTGATCATTTTGTGGTTTTGATCTGAGATAAAAATCCCCCTTGCTAAGTTATAGCACTCCCACCCAAAAAAGAAGGGGATGGGGGTGGAATTTTGAAGTTCCTCATAAGCTTATTTTAAGTGTTTGTTTTATTCATCCACTTCCATCTGGAAATTCAATTTACAGGTAACTCCTTTACAAGCATTTTTATTAAAAATCTACATTCACCGTTATTTTTTAATTTGTTCAACCCACAATTTTAGCCTCTTTACTTTGAATTTTTGAAAAGATAATGTAAATAGATTAAAAGTCACAAGATGGAAAATATACATATCAAGCAAACAGTAACCAAATAAAGATGAAGTGTGGCAATATTTATCTCTAACAAAATAGACTTTAAATCAAAATCCACCATAAGAGATTTTTTGAAGACATTATTTAACGATTAAAGGATCAATTTCCCTAAGAAAATATATAACCATAATAAACACTTATGCACCCAATAACAAAGCTCTCAAAGTCATAAAACAAAACACTACATGTATTGAAAAGAGAAATATATAATTGCTCGATAATAGTAATAGCTTTTGACACATCACTTTTGGTAAAAGAGAATAACTAGAAAGAAAGTCAACAAGGAAACAGAAAATCTAAACAACACAATCAATGAACTTGACCCCATGCACATGTACAAAGCCTGCCACCCAAAAGTGACACTATGCATAATTGTCTCCATTGCACATGGATCATTCTCCAAAATGGTTCAGATTTTAAGCCACAAAAGAAACCTCAATAAATTCAAAAGCATCACAATATCACAAAGCAGCATCTTCCCTGAGTACAACACTCACTCACTTCCATTTGGGTCGGTTCTGATGCATAGTGACTTTATAGGACAGAATAATACTGTCCCTCTGCATTTCCTTTTTCCCTCAAAGCAACTGGTGACTTTCAACAGTTGACCTTGCAGTCAGCGTCTCCAACCATAATTCCCTGATCACATTGCCACGAGATTCAGAATCCATACTAGGAAGAACAAGAGGGGGGGGAAATCAAATACATGGAAACTGAATATCACCTTGCTTAAAAATCACTGGGTAATAGAAGAAATTTTAAAACTGTGGAATCAAGTGAGGATGAAAACAAAATCTTTGATTCACTATAAAGTAGTGCTGAAAGGAGAATTTATAACAATAAATGTACATATAAAAAATAATAAAGGGCCTAAAGCAATAACTGAACCCTACAACTCAAAGAAATAGAAAAAGAGCAGCAAAATAAACCCCAACTCACCCGAGAAATAGCATAGTCTAGAGTAGCACAAAGTGAAAGAAAAAGCAGGAAAACAGAATCAACGAGACCAGAAGCTGGTTCTTGAGAGAATGCACTAAACAGACAGATTCATATAGGATGCAAGCAACCAAGAAGGAAAGAAAGAAATGAAATGAGGGACATTTTGGCATAACCAAAGGAAATTAAGAAACCACAAAAAAGAATAATATTGTAACCCTGGAAATGTTGTAATAATGAAATACTGTAGCTGAAGAAAACTGAAGAAAACATTGTACTCATATGTATGAAAAGCAAAAACAAATGGGCAAATTTTTGGAAACACATAACCTATGTAAACTAACACAAACTGAGGGAAGAAATTAGAATGGGCACATAGCAAAAGAAGTTGAAGAAGTCAAATATATGTATACATAAAGACACAGCACAGACAGCTTCACTGAAGAATTCCAGCAAACTTTCAGGGGAAGAGTTGACACGAATTTAACTCAAACTATTCCAGAATAGAGAAAAGGAAGGACAGTAACTAATTTGTTTGATTAAGTCATTATAAAGTTCATACTAAAGCTAAGGAAAGATAACACCTAAAAAGAACATTGCAGACCAATATCCCTCATTCTCAACAAAATTATAGCCAGTAGAATAGCAGAAACAAACAAAATAGTACAATCAAATGGGATTCATACCAGGGATATAAGGATGAGTCAACATTAGAACACCAATCAATGTAATTTGTCATATTAATAAAGCAAGAGTCACATGATCCTCTCAATTGAGGCAAAAAGGCATTTAATAAAATTTAGCATTTCTTGATATAAAGATACTCTGAGAATAGAAATAGTAGGAAAAATTCTCATAATTTCCCATAATAGTAGGGAATTTAACATAATTAAATTCAGATATGTATACCCAACAGTCAATTTTATCCTCAATGGTAATGGAAATAAGAAAAGGATGTTCTCCATCATTACTCTTATACAATATTGTACTGTAGGTCCTAACTAGAGCAATTAGACAAGAAAGGGAAATAAAAGATACCTATATTTGTAGGACATAAGGAAAATTATTCCAGGTGCCGATGATATTGGAAGTCTATACCGACTTCTCAAGAGATAAGCGATGGCTTCAGCAAAGTAGCAGGGTACATGATCAGTAAACAAAATTCAGTTAAACTTCTCTATACTAACAAAGAGGAAATCAGGAAGGTAATGTCATTTATAATAGCTCCCAAAAATAACTTCCTAAGAATAAAATACCTAGGAATGAGTCTAAGTAATGGAGACTACAATATGGAAAAACGAATCACCAAGTGTGTGTGAAAAGGAAAGAAGTCCCAGACAGCTAAAAACATGGCCAAAGAAGAACAAGAAAGTGGAAGGCTCTAACTGTGGCAGGCTCCATCGTCAAAGCTGCTGGGTCCTGAGATATTAATAGACATATAGAGAATTGGTTCATGGAAACAAATGAGAAGCAAGAGGGCGAAAAACCCATTCATCTCTCTTTGACAACTTATCTTTGAATAACAACTTTGGCAGGGTTGAAGGCCATTATGGGGAACAGATAGGCTAACAAACAGTGCCAGCAAAAGAAGAGTCCCATTTTAGAAAAGTGGAGCATGACCCATGCCTCACAGTACACATAGAACTAGTGGATCAAAGTGGATCCAAAGCCTCGATGTTAAACCTAAAACTAGACAGTTCATGGAAGTAAAAGAAGAGTCAAGGCTAGGGCCCCTAATCATGACCCCATGGCTGAAAAATGCACAGAAGATCACTGAGACCTCATGAAGAATGAACTACTTCTCACCAAAAGAGTACACATAGAACCTACGGGGTGAGGGGGCTGGTAACCACATCTTATAAGGGGCTAGTCTTGAGAAATTATAGAAAAATCCAACAATACAACAAAGAAAAAGAAACTCTAATTAAAAATTGGACAGAGGCCATGAACAGACACACACAAAAAAAGACAATCATGTAGCTGGCAACCATTAGACATTAAAGAGCTACTGATCAAAACAACAATGGACTGCCATCTACCCCAGCAATAATGGCACAGATCAAAACAAACACACAGAAAAATATCGAATGCTGGTGAGGTTCTGAGGAGATTGGAACTCTTTTGCTGGCAGGGACTGTAGAATGTACACTCAGTAGGAAAAACAGTAAGGCACTTCCTTATAGAACTAAAAATGTAAATACCATATAATCCAACAATCCCATTCCTACGTAGCAAAATAATGGAAATAGCCTAAGTGTCCACCAAGGGATGAATGGACCAAGAAAGTTTGATATCTGCAGAGAGTATGGCACCGTACTAGTGAAAGAATACAGATGAATGTGTGAAACGCTTGCCCATGGACTAGTCAGGACTGCTTGTGAAATAAGTTGATCATAAAAGAACAAATATTACATAACCCATTGCTATTAAAAGTGAAGAAAAGTTTTACACACATAAGGATTGCCTGATGATCACCACAGTTAGGAGTGGAGGGTAGGAAAAATCACTAATTGGCTAGCACCCTGGCTGGAAAAAGGAGAGTGCTGACACCTTGCTAATGGAACTTGCAAGTCCTGTCCTGGAACAATTTGTGGGTGGGTTATTGAGTGGAAAAAAACTAATTTGCTGTGTAAATTTCACCTCAGACACAATGAGATGTTACTATATATATATGTGTATATATGTGTGTGTGTATGTGTGTGTTTTTAATTTAATCTCATTTGAAGAGAGTGAATCTTGTCTCTGCTTCCAATATAATCATGGAAATTCTTAGAGTTTCTCAGAGTGGGGTTTCTACATCAATTTGCATCTTGTATCTCTTGATGACTGGAAGCATCCAGGATGCTATAGGCAAACTGGATGGATGGCTCAATTACGTAAAACAGAAGTCAATAAAGACGAATGCAAGCTATTGTCTTGAATCATAAAAATCCTATCAATACAAAATAAGAAAGATTACCAGTTAGATTCGGAATATGGGAAAGATGATGAGATTCCAATCAATGAAAATGGAATAGAGTCAAAAGCATCACCAGGTTGTGTGTAAGAGGCATGGAATAACCCTACCCCACATCAGTCTAATTATTGTTGGCAGTCTAGGGCCCAGCAGAATGCCCTACCCCAGCCTCTGGAGAGCTGGCTGGTGGATGCTAAAACTGAACCAGCTCCTGTTTGAATGGTCTAAACAACAAAAAATTAGGGTGAAGGAGACACATCTTTCTAGGCTAGCCTTCCAGGCCCTTAGACAAGGCAGCTACAGGGACTCTGTGGGCATTAGTTGGCAATGTCACTAAAGGGATGACAGGAATTGGTAAGGGACCTAGATACTGAGCTAAAACACTAAAAAGATGAGATTGACAGCCAAGGAAACATACCAGTAGTTAGTCTTGGGTTCTAAGGCAAAGGCTTAAAAGGTCAGAGTCCCGCTTCAATTGAAGGGGGTCATACTATGCCATTAGACCAGGGGGGCAGCACCTGAGTTTTGAGGCAAACAAAGGAACATAAAACTGTGAGAGTCGGAGCATCGGGGAACATAAAATTTGTCACACTCTTTCCCTAGGAAGCACTACACCCTGTTTCAGGCTATCGCTTCCTATTCCTGCACAGTCCGGGATTGCTAGATTGAGCAAATAAAAACACCCGCATGCTCAACTAAATTTGAATTGCAGAAAAACAATGAAATGATTTCATATATGTCTTTGTCATGCAATAGTAGAGGCATATTTATTCTGAAGTGCTTTACTGCTGGTTCTGGGGTCTTTGCAGCTCACTGGGTATCCTCCACCTCATCTTGCCTCAGACTCACAGGGCCCCTGTGCCATGTTCATCTTTGTGCCACATGCCAAGACTGTCACATCAGTAAAACCAATCAAATGAACACCGAGTTCCTCTCTCTGGAACACTCGGGAGTTCAGTTATTGGATCTCATTACTACCCTACAGGAAACCAGGACGAGTTAAATAAGAAATGTCTTTATTTAAAAAGAAAAAGAAACCATGGAATCCAGTAGCACATCTCTGAATGCAGAGGGGGGCGCCCTTGACTCCTATCACGTCACACCAAGGTGATCGAAGGGATCTCCCAACCAGCCCTCTTGTCTCACTGTTTTGCGGGCCACTTCTGTCCCACACACAGTCCCCAAGTTAACAGGCATCCCGTTGCCTCCACGTGGCTTCCTTTCTAAAGAGCTGAGTGACTTCTCCCTTCCATCCATCAGTGCCACACTTGCGGAAGGATCCTGTCTTGTCCTCCCAGAGATGTGGCTACTTCCTTTGCCCTGAACTCCTGCCCCTCCACTGTGCCCTGAGCTCCAGAGCGAGAGATGAATCTAGACGAAGAAGGCGCGACTCAAAACAAGGGACACCACAAGGTGCAGAAGGCAGAGGGACAGTGGCAGGGACGGGATGGTAGCCCATGAGATGGCACTGTCAGGAGGTGGTATTTGAACCAAGCTTTGAAGCACCAGTGAAGTTGGGACCTGGGAAGATGGGGTGAGGGAAGGCTGGCAGGCTCAGCCTCAACCATGAGACCTGGCTCTGGTATTCAGAGAACCATGGGTAGATGACAAGTCTCAAGGAGACAGTGACCTTTTTTTTCCCCTGTAATTGATACAAACGTTTTGTGAACCATGCTATCATGAGGGTCAGCGAATTGAAAAACTTCATCTGGCAGCTATTTTAGGCATCAAAAAGTAGGGATCTAATTAAGAAATATCTTTAATCTGTGCTTTCAAATTTCATTTTCACTCTCACTACAAATCCACTCAACTGACTCTAAACTCTAGGTCCAATTCGGAAACCCCTTCTGATTATCTACTGTCCAGTCCCACCTCCTCCAAGAGCAGAGGACCTCCGAATGGCCCCATCCACTTTGATGTCACTTCCCAGATGTGCTGTGCCTGTGCTGTGCATGTGCCGTTTGTTTTAGACTTGGACATCTCTCTCTCTCCTGAAGTTCTCCCCTCCCTCTGGAAGGCCCTCTCTGCCGAGCTCATCACTGAGGACTGCTTCAGGAAACTCCCAGAGCCCTTCTCTGTGCCCCTCAGGACACTATCTGAGCACCATCCTTTGGGCGCAGCCTGCTGCCTCTCTGGGTCATGTACCACCCAGACCCTCTCCTGATATCAACCCCCGTCTGCAGGCTCAGAACCTCACCCTTTCTCCTCCCTGAAGACTTAGATGACAAGTTACCTGCTCTCCTGAGGGTCCCAAGGGGTCTCCACACACCAATCTCTCGCCTTCTCCAAGTTCAGATCTGGCTTCTCTTGAGAAGTGTCATCTCCACCCACCCCATCATCACCAGAGCCATTTGAGGCTTTCACTCCTATTTCTCAAGCTACCACCTCCAGTCCGTCCATCCCAAACCCTACCTGTGGGTCTCCTCCAGGCCTCCAGAGCCCGTCCCGGCACCTCCTTCCACTCCAACAGCCTTGGTCTCCCCCTCAGCTCAGCCCCTCCCACTTCAGGAGTCCACCTCTAAATCATATGTACTCACCGATGCCCCCATGGCTCCTAAAGAAGCCCACACAGGGAGCTGCTGAACCACACAGACCCACTGTCTCCCCACTCTGTGGTCCAGAAGTCCAGCGCTGGGCCCCGTTGTTGTTCTCAGGTGGTGTCCAATAGCGTCTGCCTCCGGGCAACCTTTTGTACAGCAGTGTAAGTCCTACTGGACTCGAATCGAGACACCTGCAGTGCTACGTTCCTGGCAGGAGACACTGGGGAAAGATGATGATGCCCCCTGGCCTTTGTCAACACCTCAAGGCTGCCTACAATTTTTTTTTCAGGCTTGGATGTCCTCCAGCTTTCAAGCCCATCCAACAGCATCTCCCTGCCTTTCTTCCTTAACCACATCTCCATCTAACTGCCCCCTCGCTTTCATCCCCCTGTGCACAGTGGAGAACAAGGAAGCCAGAGGAGGTGGAGACTGCCCCAGAGTTTTCAATCAGTGGAGAAGCCGAGTTTGGACTAGCCTATGTTGTTTCTCACTTCACCAAAAGTGAACTTGCTAGCTGTGTTGAGCCCTGTGTCTCAGGGAGTGGCCTCCTTGTTTCCTTGTAAGAATGGGGCTTGCAGATGACAGTAAAAGCAGCCACCGTGAGACGGAGGAGGGAGAGTTGCACTGTTGCGATCCACTGGGGCATGCCCAGCTGAATGGCATGAACCACTAAACCCTCCCACCTGAGCTGGCTTGTCTTTTAAGATGGGGAATGAGCCACCTGAGTCGATGAACCCTTAAAGATCAAACAGTCCATTTTTATGCAAATAGCCGAGAGCCATAAAAGCTGGAAAAGAGAAGTCCAGATTATCAATTAAGGGAGAATGAATCAGGGGAAGGTACCGCAGACAGGATTGTTCCTCAGGATTAAACTCATGGCCATGACAACTGTTAAAATTGGGTTTTTAAACAGCCATTTAAATGAGATGAGGTAGTGGCAACATATAACCCTGAATTCCATGGTCGAGATAATGCACCGGGATCTGAAGACTCCTTATATACAAAGTTGTGGATTGCATTTTATTAGTTGGGTAGTGATGTGTATAGTCAGTGGTTCAAAACCATCAGCTCCTCCAAGGGAGAAAGAAGGACCTTCCTGTCCCTGTCAATAGTTAGGGTCTCAGAAACCGAGGTGTGGGGGGAGGGGGCAGGGGCTGTGAGTCAGCATTGGCACATGGGAGGGAGGGAGGGAGGGAAAATGACAAGAAGCCTCGGAAGTGCTGCCACTAGAGCTACCAGCTACCAGCTGCTCATCAAACCGTCACCAGTTTGAACCCACCAGCTGCTCCCAGGAGAAACACCTAACAGTCTGCTTCTGTTGTGACTGACAGCCTTGGGAGCTTGGGAGACGGGAGGGGCAGTTCTTCTCTGTCCTGTGGGGTCACTATGAATTAGCATCAACTCCTTCCCAGCAGGTTGGGTCCTCTCCGGGTCTTCCACCTGCCGGCTGTGTCACCTTAGGCAAGTGAGTGGACTTCTCTGAGCCTGTTTCAGGATGGTATGCAGTTGTCATGGCCATATGATACATCATTTGGTTTTTTAAGGGCTATAAGTGTTACCTCTCTCTGGCCTTTGGTGAGGGTTTAAAGGGCCATCATTCATTAACATAAAGGAAGTCAATCTGCTACAAAGGAAGCGTTCCTCTACTGTTATTATGATTGCATCTGTATGATCATCATGGAAGTGCTGGGTGCTCAGGGGGCAAGGTACGGGGCTGAGTCCCTACTTACGGCTTTCGTCCTGACTCCACACGGGCCACAGCGCCTCCCGCCACTGTACTGAGCATGCCCTATAGAGAACCCCTAACGGACAGGCGCTCCTGTGTGCCATCCACCCTTACAAGGGCATGAGTGACCTCAGTCAAGTCCTCTCGTGTTCTCTCTTCTGTCAGAAAAGGATGACAGGCACGCTCAGGCCCCCTCATCAAGCACATTCTAAAGGAATTCCTCTAGCCAACTGTCTTTCTCTTTTCCTTTGGAAAGTTCGGGAGGTGGCCACATCCCCCAGGGCCTTCATGTCCTCCGCAGACTCTTCGCCTCTCCTCCTGGTGGCCTCAGTGCTTGCTCACGGACGGTGTGTCCGTTGTTGCTGCTTCCACTCTGGCCTCCCCGGGAGATCAGAAGCCCCCGTGCTCGGCCCTCACTCCTCAGCTTGAGCTGGTTTTCACCTCCAAGGTGTTGGGAAATCTATAACTTTCTCCCACCTTTCCTTACCTTGGCCATGTGTCTCAAGAGTATTGTTAATTTCTGGGTAGCCCTGCCTGCCATCAAGCCCGAGAGCAGGCTCCAGTAGCATACCGTAGCTTGTGTGGTTTGGTGAACCCCCTGGTGGTGCAGTGGTTGCAAGCGTTCCACTGCCTACTGAAAGGTGGAGGGTCCGAACCTCACCAGTGTTTCCCTAGGAGGCCCGCCTCTGCTTCTGGGAAGGCTGGCATCCTGGAACGCCTTCAGTAGCGGTTCTGCCACCCTCCCTCCCCAGGGTCTCTGTGAGTGAGACCCAGCTCCCTGGCCGTGGATTTGGTATGGCTTGTGGCAGTCATCTGGTGAGATGTCTTAGCTACGGCAGCAATTGTGGTGCCACGAAACTGAATAAAGGTTCTGAAGCCATTTTAATAATCAGGAAATGATGGCGAAAAATGCATCTGTGGGTAACAAAAGCTGTCATTGCACACACACACACACACACACGAAGTGGTGGGCTCTGCTCAGCGTTCCTCCTGCACCTCCAGACGTCTTGTCAAGTGTATTTAATACCCAGGATATTTAATTGACCACAGAGTTAACTATATTAGTGTTACTTTTCCATCGTGTTTCACAAGTCACTCCAACTAATGGAGGTTTTGACCTGCGGGGGAACAATTACTTTTCTGCTATCCCACGCATTGTACTCACAACATATATTAATGAATTAATAAATGGCATGCCCGTTGTATTAAATTTCAGCCAAATAGCTGCTTTCATGCTGCCGGGACTGCAAGGTGGCACAGCCCCAACATCACATTCCCAGAGCTGGGTGTTTTCGTCATTGAGTTAAACAGCTCTTTTGACCCCCACCCCCACCCCCCCACCCCCCACCCCCGCACACACACACCTCAATGCTCCTCCTCATTGTCCAGCCCCAATTCAAGATCATGGGGCTGGAACGTGGCTGAGAAGAACTGTCATT
>PVJH01048890.1:0-10506 GCA_004026705.1 Nesogale talazaci
CACACAAGGCGGGCTCCCTGTGAGACATCCTGGAGCAGAAGTCACATAGGCTCACCCTGATGGAACCAGAACTCTAAAGCCGGAAAAGCCACATGACTATTGCTACCACTGCTGAGATGCTTGAGAAGCCCCAGAAAGGCCCCTGTCAGCGCCACGGTGCTTCTACTACCAGTGGATACACAAGACTCTGTGTCCACTGGCCTGTGATTGTCCTGGTGTCATTGCGTGTCCTTCATGAGCCTGAAGAGGACTTACAGATTGGTATCAGACATATGAGCTAATATCGGATTTATGGCCATGAACTGGGCTGGGCTGGGATGCTTTCTCAAAGTTCTATTCCTCTTGTATATTAACCTCTCCCTTATATACATATGTGTGTTTATGAATGTGTTTCTCTAGTCTACCCAGACTAACACAGGAATCCTTTTGTGAGACAAATAAGCAAAGTTGAGGCTTTGAAAATGACGGATGCTTCTCAGAAAAATTTGTATGAAACACTGCTGGTTTGTCATTAGGTTGATTCTTTCCCATCGTTGACCTCTGCAGACTAAAATTCTGATTTTCAAGGTCATAGCCTTTTGAAAGTTGACTTTTGGCCCTGTTTTCCAAAGTGTTTCTAACTCTCACATACATGTGATGCTAGAGAATGAATTTCAACTTTGTTCCTTGGTGAGGTAAAGTTGTCCATCTTTTGACAGGTGGCCAAGCATTAACCATTCGTGCAACCCAGGACTCCTATGAAATAGTACTACTAGTAATAACGCTAATAAAAGCAACAATATTACTAAACAAAACAGTAAAAACTTTCACCGTCCTAGAGTTGATTACCTATCATGGCCACCCTAGGGGACGTAGAACAGCCTTGTGGGTCTCTGAGCATTTACAGAAATAGGGAGCATCCTCTTTCTCCCTCTCAGTGACTAGTGGTTTGAAGCCTAACTCGCACCACTCTGCCACCAGGGCTGCTGTGCTAAGAAGAAGAACTCGACATTCCTCTGCTTTCCTGTGCATTATAAAATCATCCAGTTAAGATATGACAAAGAAGTATAAGGAACAGGAAATGCATCATAAACATGTGGGTAGGAGAGTTACATTAAAAATGTCAGGTGAAATTACTTTCAAAATTCAGATAACTGTAGTTGTCATTGGCAAATGAGATCTTTCGATATGTACCTGTGGATGTGAAATGAAATTGAAAAACATTAAAGCATATTATGCAGGCAAATACTTAATTTGTTTCTAAAATGTGTTTATGGCCCTCAAATAATTTTTAAATTATTGTGAGTGATAGGGTTAGCTTTTCTGTCTCTAAAGTTTGCTAACTTGTAGTACAAAATCTCAAGATTTATATAGCAGGCTATTAAACATTTCACCTTTCAATTTCTGGGAATATTGAACTGTTCTTCAGAGTTTGTAGAGGTACTTTTTAGATAATGTAGCTAGCAAGTTACAGAGAAAGCTCGACTTTATCACATGATTCTTACTTTTTCCAATACTGTATTGCTTTAATAAATAGATTGTTTTAAACAAATAAATTATAGACTAATGTAAGTCCTTTCGATATTCAGAATAGCCCAGAGCAATACATACACAAATCAAGGGCAAAGGTTGATATCAAAATTGTCCTACTTAAAATGATCGGGTTTTGAATAGTGTGTAGCTATTTCTCTTTAGCATCAGAGGATGATTTAATCTTTGAAAACTTTAAAAATAATGCTGTGGCTCTCTTGGTCATTATTCAGTGTTTATGAGGTATTTGTAAATAAATCACCTGATAACTTCAAAGATAGCCCCCAAGCTCACACTAGATAAAGGATGTGGGACGATGGATAAGCAAAATTTGTAAGCTTTACTGTATTTCTAAATACACACAACAGCCCATTCATTTTGATATAATCAGTGGTGAAAGTAATGCCATAAAGCATTGGCGGGAGCTTTTCCTAGAATCAGGTGCTGTGTAAAGCTGTTGGACAGAGTTGAAAGGATCAGAATCTTGGAGGATATTAAAAAATGGCAAGTGACCAGTTAGTTGCCTTTGTAAGGGGTTTTCAATTAAAGCGGCAAACCTTTTAAAGCATCACACAATAGGTAGAATGAAAATGAAAGCTAATTAACCTGAATTCTTTTTTGCTTTACAGCTTTGTAGTAATCTTCCAAGAAGTTCATGTCCAAAGTATAACTAGACTTTGAGATATATTTGGAAAAGGGATAGAAATCTTTGCCAAAGCAACCATGTGAAAGTCAGCTGGCCTGCCTGGGCACGCCTGAACCAGGACTGCCTCTTTGGTCTCGAGTTAGAAATCAGTATGAAAATCCAGTGTCGCGAATTCACAACTATGATAAAAAGATATATATATATATATATATATATAGCTTATATCTTATATATAGTGATATAATATGTCGACATATTATAGTAATACATGAGCTACTTTAAATATTGTATTTTAAAATAGGTATTTGTTCTGAGTAAAGGGTTCTCTACAAGTGTAGAAGCCTAACACATTCTGTGCTAACCCACAGGTTGGTAGTTGGCATCCACTACACAATAAAAAAATTGTAATTTGCTTCCCTCCAACATCAACCATTTGACAGGTTTGCACAACTCTGGGAACAAAGTTGTCCTTTGATACACATGGAGTAACCTAATGCAAAACTGACTCCATGACAACAGAGTATATGTACTACTAAAGCATGACATGCTCTTACTAATAACAAAGGACATTTACATTCATTCATTCTTTCTTTGTGTCTTAATAGAAGACATTTACACAACACAATGGAGCTTCAAGGGTTCATGGAAAATTTCCTTTACATTTTAACTCCATTTTTTCTATGAACTTTTAACATCCCTCTATAGAGTTCAAAAAACTTAAAAGAGTCTACCATATAAATTAATGTGTTTATTTCTATTTATTAATATTATTGTAAAATTTTGAATATTCATTAATACACAAATATTTATCCCTGTGCATATTTACATTGAGTCAGAATGGATTCAATGGGAGAGATTGATTTTGTGGTTTATTCTTTACATTAGCAATGTACTCCAATAGAAGTTAAGAGGAGAGAACCATGAAATATTCATAAAAAGAATTTGTGTAGTCATGAAAAATCATGCATTTGAAGTACTACATAAATGTAGAGTAATCATTTTGCAATGATATGAACTTTGTGTGTCTAACAATTGCTAAACACTAACCCATTGCCTTGGGATCAATACTGAGTTATAGCAGTGCTATAAAATCAGGTAGAATTTCCCCATAGGATTTTCATGGCTTTACATTTTTATAGAAGCAAATTGTCTCATCCTTGGCCCAGGGAGTGACCAGTGGGTTTGAACCGCTGGTCTTCTGGCTAGCAGCTGAGTGCTTTGACCACTGCCCAGGAGGACTCCTTCTAGTTAATAATATATGGAGGCTTTGGTTTTCTTTTTAGTATGAGATACTATTTATATAACTTATATGAACATTGTGCATATATCTATTACAAGTAATAAGCAATATACAACTTAAGTGATATGTAAATAAAATTACATATATTTTAATATTTAAAAATAGTTTTAAAATTTACATAGTTTTAGAATTGGTTCCACTCATTTTAAAGAAAATATTGCTTAAAGTTACAGGAGCATGTTAGCAATGTATTGCAAGGATGTATTATAAATAGAGGAAAGCACTTTAACTCAGCTTAAAATAGCTGATTGAAAACCTGGTTATTTTTCCCTATAGTAGTTAGCAAAATATATGTAAAACTCTGAGCATATTTTTCCAATGTTCTTTCATAATGACAACCTATTTGATGTTCTAATGTAATCTTTCCATTTGATTTTAATAAAGGTGCTTAGACCAATACATTTTTCTACATAGATGCATAATATCTATAATGTACAGCCCCAGTGGATGCATTAGCCCAGAGGAGCCAAAGAAGATAATTTAAGTCTCACTTTGTGCCTCTATCCACTTATTCATTTCTAGGAAGTCTTAAAATATTTAGTAGTGGGTAATTTGATTGTATATATGTTACCATAAATTCATCATAATAAATTGTTATTTTATAAAATTATTTAAATTATAACATGAATTATTGATTTTTAAAAATACACCAATAAGTATTTTAAAAGGATAAGCATCTTACTGTTAAGAAAACAAAAACACTGCCACTGAGTCAAAGTAGAATCATAATCACTTGGTGTGTATGTATGTGTGTTTGTGTGTGTGTGAGAGAGAGAGGGAGAAAGATAAAACTGTGAAGAATGTGATTTTCCTTTTACTGACTTGGAATTCTCACTGTACTCAAAGAATGTGCAGACTCTAGGATGGCCAGCAAAAAAGTCAATGTGTAAGATTAATAGATACATGAATTCTGGGTGGAGATGTTGAGAAAGTGAAAGTCTTGGATAACCAATGGATATTTACTAAAGTTTATTTTCTATATAACTTCCAATTATTGTCAATAAAAATAAAGTTAGAATATTTTGTTGCCTTTCAAACCTTTTTATTAAGAAGAACCTAATCCAAACATCATATCATTCCATAGTTCGATCAAATCAAGCAGTGTTGTACATTCTCTACCACAATCAGTCTAAAAATATTTTCTTCTTGCACTAGTTGATATCAGCTACTCCTTATCCTGCCCTACCTCTTCCCCAGGATTCCTTATTCTAATTATTGTGCTATAGATTCACCCATCCTGGGTTTCAGACACCTAGAAAAATACTAACAGAAGGCAGCAAAAATGACAGAATACAACATAGATACAAACCAATATGAAAAATTAACACAGAAAATATTAAAAACCAAATCAAGCAAAAAAATCTATCAAGAAGGGAGATCAGATTATAAGGTTTCAACCATTCAAGTCAGACTTTAATCTTTTATACTTATTTTCCCAAGAATCTTTATCTGTTGACTAGGTTCTTTCTATCCCTCGATGGTGGTTCGATGGAAAACCTGGAGGTTTATCCCCGCTGTAGAATCTGCAAATGTACCTTGGGCTCCCGCTGTCCTCCACAGCCTCCTCCACCCCAGAATCTCTGACAATTTGAATCAATGTGAGCTCTGACACCATTCTTTCCTTTGGATTTAGATGGTATAATTTGCAATCCTTTCATCATGGGTATTAGTTTTTTTTTTCCATGTTGGTTTAGTGGACATCTCACTTATGCACATCTCACTTAGATTGTTGCTTGTTTGAAAATAAACCCTTATGCCCCCTTTGGGGACATTCTTTTGCATAACTGGACACAATGTAATCTCTTCTCACACTTTGCTACAGCACCCATTTCTTCTGTGTTTCCTTCATGAGCGCAAATATCCAGCAGGGACTTCAAACTACATGTTGGGTGAAGAAACAGCAGACAGCTATACTATATTATTGAACTTTCAGGAGGCAGAGTGGCATTAACTATGGCATCAATACCCAACTTTGCTATATGAAGGTTTATATTTTTCTGGAGAAATGATGTCTGACATTTTCAGTCAATATTATTGTAAATGTTGCCTGAACACCAACACCTATTATTCATGTAGATAGCAGCTATTCACTTAAAGATTTATTCTGCACAGTTCAATAATCCCATGTATGATGATTTATAGTTAGCCGCACTTTATCTTTTTTCTCAATATGATTTTAATATAATTACCATGTAATAATGGCACTTTAAACAGAAGGCACTGATGCTCCAAGGAGATGATCAATAAGATTCTCTACCATATATTAGCAAGTAACTCTCTAAGGTTAAGCAGATGCAGATAAAAAAACATAGATTCAGGAATGGAGTTTGGGCTGGAACACAATCCTAGCACCAATCTAAGAACAATTAGTTCTTAAAAACTGTGCTTTATTGCAAAGTTTATGAATTTGTGCAAAAGAATATCAAATAGTTAACAGATATCTCTATAACCAATAGCTTTTGTTGATCTATGTGAAAAGTCTTGAGTTTTTTTTTTAATTCATTTTATTGGAGAGTCTTGAGTTTTATATGTGTAAAATAAAAAAAATCATTGATGAATCTGATCTCCATGTTAGCATTTATTGTTGCTGGATGCTGTTGAATTGTTTCCTGTTCAGTGACCTATGTACCACAACATTAAAATGTCCTATTTTTGAGACATCCATAGAATTGTTGTTCTATTGCTGCAGCAGTTATGTCAACACGGATTGTTGAGAAGTCTCCTCTTTCACACTGACCCTACTTTACTAAGCCTGTTATTCTTTTCTAGGGACTGGTCTCTCTGGATACCATGCTCATTGTATTTGATACCAAGTCTTTCCATTTTCACATCTAAGAGGCTTTGTTCTTCTTGTGGTCAATGGCATTTTCAATGTTCCTTTATCAACTCTAGTGCAATAAATTTCTCAATATGGCTGTTCTGCTCATGTCTCCATAATTCCCACAAAATTACTGAGGATTTATGCAGCCAGGACATGTGTAACATTAGTAGAGGGGAGTTTTCAGTTTTAATTATCACAACCCAACCACTCACCCCACCCCTCCCTCAACTTTAAGGATAAGCTATCCTTGAAGCAGAAGCAGAGAGAAAAAATGCAAGAGCATAGAAGAGCGCATTCCTGATTGCTTTCTGAAATGGCAGAAGGTCAAAATAGAAATACCAAAGCCTGGGAATGGAGAATATGAGACAGAGAAGAGAAACAGCACTAAGACCTTGGCACTGTGAGACAGAGCAAAAGGCTTCGTGGAGCACGGAGGCGAAGACCCAGAAATCCCAGCTGAGAAGCTGAGGACTGGAGAGTGACTTCATTACTGGCTGAGGAGGCATGCGGTTGTGGATCTGGGACTGGAACCTCACTGTTTACTGGACATCATTCTGAGTAACCTGTTAACTCCTCTAATAGAAGGTCCATAATTGTGAATCTTGTCTGTGAGTTGTGAGTCCATAGCAATGAATTTTGGAATCCAGCACAGATCTATCATGATGTGGGAGGAATGACTGATGTGAGAATGAATAAAGAAGAATGAAGTGTGGAGGCATGTCAGACCTCTGTCTGATGACAACAGGGGAGCCAGAGCAGGTGAAGTCTGGCCCCATGCAGGTTACTCCACCCACACTACAACCCTAATGCATCAACTCTTTGGTGTTCTTCCTTACTCATTTCCAAATTTCACATAACTATGAGATGATTTTTTAAAATGTTGGCTAACATCATGGACTTTTTAGTCCTCAAAATGAAATGTTTGTACTTTAAAATTTTAGAGAGGCTATTGATAGTAAGTTTGCCTAATACAATAAGCAATGTCCTTTCTTGACTAGTGCTTCCAGGAGTGCTCATTGTGGATGCAAGTAAAATAAAATCTTCAACAATTTCAACCATTTTCCTTTTATCTTAACATTGTGCATTGGTCCAGGTGTCAGGATTTTAATTTTCTTTAAATTGAGTTATAATCAATTATGAAGGCTGTACTTTGATAATCATCAGAAAATACTTCAAACACTCTTTTCATATTTCTTCACAAATAATTACTGAAAAATAAAATCTATTTTATTAAAATACTTTTATCACAATCCTTTTATTTGAAGAAAGATAAGGCTTCCTATTTCTATTAAGAGTCACAGTCTCAGAAACTCACAAGGGCAGTTCTGCTATGACACAAAGGGGCACTCTAAGCACATCAACTCGATGGCAGTGAATGGGAATTTTGTTTTTACCTTTTGCTAAATTTAGTATAACAGCATATGACATACTTAAATGCCTTAGAAATTTGATAGGTTCAAATTGTTTAAGTCTGTTAGCACTTTGTTCTACTATTTGGTAGTAGACCAAATAGTCTAATGGTAATAAAATCTATAATAATTTTTTCTTAGAAAATGAAATTAGTATCTATTTACATTTCTATATTTTTACAGAGCACTATGTTACAGTTTAAGATATAATGTTTCAATAAAAATAATTTATAAATTCCTAAAGATTCATAAGCTTGGGAGGATGGAGAAGCGACGGGGAAAAAAGGAACTGATATCAAGGCCTTAAGTAATCAACATTCTTTTTGGAAATGATGATGGCAACATATGTACAAATGTGCTTAACGCAATTGTTGTATGGATTGCTAAAAGAGCTATAAGAACCCCCAATAAAATGATTTATTATAAAACAAAGATTTCCAAGTATCAGTATGAAATTCCTTGTTTATGTAAAAATTAAAAAAATTGCTTAACAAGAAAAAGAAACATGAAAGATTTCTAGTTTCTATAGAAAGATATTGCTGATTGTTTTTCTATGAGTGCTGACAAGAATCAAATGGTGCTAATATTTTATGTTCCATTGACTACATATTTAAGAATAATAAAGCAATTTTTTTCAGAGTCCATAATAATGATATGCCAGAGTTTATATAACATTCACGATTATTATGATGACAACGATTATTAGTATGTCAACATAAGAATCTAAAATTAAATTTCCAGTTTTTGAAATTTTGTTCAAAGTCAGTGGAGAGAAATGGCAACAACTATTTGAAGAGAACTGTTTTGGGAGCCCTTGTATTTCACTATTGTTATCTTCCTACAGCCAAGAGTTTACATGCCTATTGGTGGTACAACATCTTAGCTTAGAGTCAAGAATGGTATTACTAGGTAACTCCTAGGAATTAGATTATGAGGAATGTTAAAGGGTAAGTAATAGGGTTTGTGCTCAGAAATTCCACACATGGCAACATCTATTGCAAGATAGGAGCTGATTTCTTTTTTTTTAATTTTTGTTTTGTTTTTTTTAGGGGGGGGGCATCACTGCTCTCTGGTGGTGGAAGTAGGAGGCCCAGCCTTGCTGCTGGATTTTAACCTCTAATCCAGTGGGCCACAGTCCTGCGCACAGTCACTATGCTACCAGAACTCAGCCAAGCTGATTTCTTTAAATACAAGTGTTTGGTCTTCATTTAGAAAATCAGATGTTATAGTAGTACCTACTTTACAGGGTAAGATATCACCAAAGACTGAAGAATATCGAACATAATTGACAACATTAAGAATAATGGGTCTTTATACTCATCTGGCAGGGAAGAGACCATGATCATGAAGGGGGTTTCCCCAGGGTGAGGCTTATCCATTGGACTCTGGATGTGCTGACCCCTGCAATTTCAACAGATGTGGGAAACACAACTGTATAATTTGTGGTTGTGGGGTACTGTGTTAGCGCTTTTCCCTGGTAGAAGAAAAAGGATAACATTTTCTAGAATGCATTAATCTAAACAGGGACACTGTTGCAGTATATAAAGTAGCCTATATGCTTGAAGTGTGGAGATCAGCTCAAAGATTCTCACATTAATACTGCTGATACACTGCTTATAATTCACACTTTGATGGTGGGAGTAGAAAGAAATAAATGGATTCAAGAGGAATTAAACACATCAAAATTTAATGTCGAGTTTAATGCATGGGCACTCGGATTGTAGACAAACATTTAAATGAAATCTGCAGCAATCAGTGTGAGTGAGAAAACATTGTAAGTGATCCAAGTTTGTATGGGATGTCCAAGACTGTGGGTTTCTCCTTTACCGCCATTGAGTCAATTGTGACTCATTACAGTGTACAAAGGCCCCTTTGGGTATCAGCGATTTTAAGTCATGTGGGGGAGTTTTAAGACGTATTTTCTCTCTGGAATCAATTGGAGGTTTCAAACCTTGGGAGTTAGTTTTATAGATGATTATTCATGGACAAGACAAGATGGCAGCATCTGAAGAGCTGGGGAAGAGGCCACACAGATTTACCCGGATAGATCCAGACCTCTGAAGCTGGAGAGACCATGCGGAGACGGCTGCCAGTGATGAGTTGTTTCTGTCACCACTGGATGCTGCTGATGAACCCTGAGTCCTGGAAACGAGGAGTCATGGGGAGACCCCTGTCAGCGCCAGGATTCTGCACCCACTGGCCTGTGACTTCGTGAGTCGGAAAGAGACATTATAGACTGGTATCAGGCATATGGACTAGTATTGGACTTATGACTCTAAACTGAACTGGGTTGGGATGCTTTCTCAGTGTTCCATTCCTTTTGTATATAAACCCTTTCCTTGTATCCATATGCGTGTCTATGAAATTTGTTCCTCTAGTCTACCTGGACTAACACAACCTGACTGTAAAATCTCTCATTTATATTACTTTTCTGTGATTTTATTGTGAGAAGTAGGGGTATAGGACAGGACAGGGCAAAGGAGGGACTAAAAACGTCAACCGGAAATAGTTCCAGAGTTAGCAATTTAAAGTTACCTTAACTTTTTTTTAAATAATTTTATTAGGGGCTCTTACAGCTATTATGACATTCAGTGCATAATCTATATCAAGCACATTTGCACACGTGTTGCCACATACATTTCCAAACATTTTCCACTTGAGCCCTTAGTATAAGCTCCTCAAAAAAAAAAAAACTAGCTCCTCTTTTCCCTCTCCCCTCCCTTTTTAAATGAATCTTTGTATTAGGTACTCATACACCTCCCCTCAGAACCCATACATATATCAATTGTATGCTGATCTTATTTGCACATTTGTTGCTATC